>KZ349529.1:0-15397 GCA_002352805.1 Teladorsagia circumcincta | reverse complement strand
AGAGGTCGTCGAGGAACCATAGACCATGACGGCGACTCCGAGACATTATTCAAAAGCTATCCTGTATAGTCACAGCTAGTGTCTCTGATAAACTATTCTCCACTTACCCGATTGAAGAAAATGCGTAGCAGCTTCAGAATGGAGCGATTATTGTAGGCCTCCTTGAGCTCGACGGTGATGACGGATGACGTCATATTTTGGAGACGGTGAAGGCAGTAAGGGTGGGCCTGCTTCTGCTTATGGCGGGACATCTAAGGAATATATCGACGCAAAATTACGAATTATAGCGGCAGTCTTTGCAACAAAAAGTTTGATGATGTGCGTCATTGGCAAAGTGCCTTTCTTTTTTTTGCCCCCCCTGTATGGTCGCGGATACTTCGTCCTTTTGTCCACTATCTTTCATCCATCACGACGTTGTGCTTTACAGTAGTACAATGGTACAATAGTACGTGCAGCTGGAGTGACGAATCCGTTCAGCGTTAGAGAAATGGATTTGTTTGAGATGTGCTGCAATTAATACCGGCGCCTGATCGCTATATTACGTACTTCATTACCTCCAGTTGTACGTCTCTGACTGAACCAGGCAATCTTTCCTTATCTCCAAAGAAAAAAGGCCTCAGCGAAGTCAAAGCGGAGATTTTTGGCATGTGAGTCTGCTACAAAAATATGCATTCGTCTCCAACCCCTTTATCGCATAGCTATCATTCAGCACTTTGATAACAGCGGTCACGACTATGGAGAATTAATAATGGCCCCAGTTTCACCGTTTTGAATCCTTTCGTGTTGCGACATGTGGCAAGTTGCCGTTTAGTTCCCATACTACAGCACACAGGAGAAGGGGGCGTTAACAAAACGGGTTTTGTGTCCAAATTTGAGTGTGACTAACCTCAATTCACTGATTTCATACCAAATACTTCTAATTGGAAAGTGGCTAGCACTTTTCATTCTACACTAGTATGCAAAATTTAAAGGAAGTGGTCACCATAAACCCCACGAGGACGATGAGAGAAGTTAGGTAAAGGATTTGGTGGGGTCTTGCCCAAGCAGACAACAGGTTGTATCTCATTGGTTGTAGCGCCTTACCAACGGCGTGATTAGGCGCCGAAGTCGACTTCCGGGGAGGGAAAACATCCCTTTATCTACGTGGAAGGGATTGCAATGGCAACGTGTCAGGTATAATACCGTTATCGTTGATCGTCCAATTTTCATTCTAGAGTGCACCTTATTCTTAGCAGCCGTATCTCCTTATCTTGTGGTAGCGTATCTCCCAGGGGATTACGCTCGTCCGAACGTTATCTATCTCAGATCTTATCTCGTTCCTGAATTTTGCACTCCAACGTATAATAAAATAAACTCAATAATGACGTTCCAAGAGGGAGACTTGAGAAGAATCTGTCGCAAAAACGTGGTGCATGCTACAAAGCTCATCGGGACCTTGACCCATTGTGGACCATTACAACGTTTCAAAAAATGGTGGTTGGCTGGTAGGAAGAGCTTCTGCCTCTGGTAGGGCTGGGGGGAGGGGCATGCCTCTATTTATAGGCGAAAGGCGGTGATCGGAGAAATTGCTGTAGCGCGACATAGGCGAAATGTTATTATTTGCCTCCCCCGTACCACAATAGCGGTTGCAAATATGCTGTTGTAGCCAGGGCGAACCATGTTTCGAAGGCATTTGACCGAAACATCTTCCCTTCGGTAAGGCTAATACCACGACTCACCTTCTAGTCAGGCCGAACACTTCCAAATTCTTCCAATCCACTCCAAACCATGCCTGACTTTTCTCCCAAACATCTTTAGAATTCCGAAAAAAATTTCCCGAAGCCTCATGCGGATCTATATGTCGGCGCTTAGCCAGAAATGGCTCGAACTTTTACAACCTTTGGTCATTCAACATATTTGCAATTTCTTTTGTAAAAGGTTTAGAGCCTTTTGCAATAAATATGTAAAGTCTCACATTGTTTAGAGCACATTTTAAAAAAAATCAGCCAAGTGAGATAGGTGGGATTGGATGGGGGGTGGGAGAAGGAAGGCGCATGGAGAATGCGAACAGCAGAGATTCTAGAATTCCAGAATTTTCAAGTTGGCAATTTTTTTCAAAACCTATACTTGCTGAGCTTCTTACAAATCACTTCCTACCATGAGGAATACTTTCTTTTCCTTACACTTCTAGCCCTGAATTAGTATGCCCTTATGGGATCATCTTCCCATACTTTAGTTGTAACGAATCCCCTTGAAGAATCTATCCATTCTAGAACGAGACCTAGGGCACAGCGTACTCGAAAACGTAATCTCATTTGAAAGCGACTCTTGCTCACCTCTTAGGAATAACATATAGTAATGGATGGAGAAACATTTGTGATTCACGTAACTCCTCCCATTTCTTCTTCCACACTTTTCGCTATTGCGCTCTCCTTACTATTATATTACTACTCTCGTTTTCATATTGACTCTTTAATTCTCCTTCGTGCGCCTTCAGTCTATCCTTACCCCCTGTATCTTCATTTCGTGACAAATTCTAAAAATCTTCTCCTTCATTTCGTCCGGCTATTACTTTGCCCTAGATATCCACGTTGTTCTACAGATATTTTTTGTTTCTCGTTTGATGAACCCTCCTCTTTCAAAAGTAATCAGTTTAACGTTAGCCCTTTCAAGTGCTCTCTATATAGACGACACAGAGTTCTGTTATTTTCGGTCGCAAATTCAAGATACGGCATGCTTATGGTCCTTAAAGCAAGAGTCTCAACAGGGTTCTAAAAATTCGATGCTAATGGTGTGGGACGACGCGCTAGACCTAGTCAAGCACACATGAAGAGAAGCTGACCAAAAAACTCACCTTGAAACGTCGCTCAAACAGAGACGATCACTGTCGAAAGAGGAGGGGCGTACGATTATGTACGCGCCACACCTTCGGCCGTCGTGGAGAGCGCGTGACTGGCTGCGGAGGCGGTCGTTCTGGGAGCACAGGGAGTATTTGAACTTCGTCGTTCAAAGCAAGCAGTGTGGTGCCTTGCAGCTGCACCAATAATGAAGCAGTACCCTTATACTGAATGTATTGAACCTCTGAACAAGACTTTGCTGACGGTTGATGTCATGGTGTATATTCGCCAGCAATTGCAGCTGGGGCGCATTTGCTGGGGGCAAGTTCGACACCTTGTCCACCTCACCCTTCTCTTCATTTCTGAGGGGAGCCCCGTTTTGAGACCTCGTCGGCCTTTTCTTTTCCTTTAATTCATCATCAATCAACTGCCTACCTACAACCGTTACCGACCGCTTGACTCCTCGAATTCGATCTGGGATTGTTGTTTTAACGTCTGAAAGTCAACGGTCTAGCAGTGCTGATTCTGCACTTGCTATGGATCTAATCCACGTTTTCAGTGACACAAAAGCGGTCTTCAATACTTCCGCCGGAAATGACGTCATCTTTCGATGCGTACGATCTTATGCGTCGGTCAATTTTGTCCTCTATTATGGGCCTGAGACGGAAGCCTCGGCCCAGCACGACGACGGGAAGAACTGCGCCAGGTCAGTCCGATTTCTAAATCTTATTTTCCATTCGTCAAAGGGGGCGGGGCTTAGCGATTATGTTAGCGCCGCCTCGGGGCCTGCTGCATACGACTTCGGGGACCCGAAGGGGTATATGCCCCGAAGTCGTATGCAACAGGCCCCGAGACTCGTCGGGGACAAATACCCGAAGGTCGCATGCAACAAGCCTCAAAGTTCGTCGGGTATATATCCGCTTCGGGGCTTGTTGCATACGGCTTCGGATATTTGTCCCCGACGAGTCTCGAGGTTTGTTGTATACGACCTTCGGGGACATATACCCGGCCGTATACGACCTTATGCAACAAGCCCCGAAAGTCTTCGGGGACAGATACCGGGACGACCTTCGGGCTTGTTGCATACGGCCCCAGATCAGTGGCGATATGGACGCTGAGAAAACCCACCGTAGCGGTTGACCATGTTTCATAGTGATTGCTCGTGAATATAGCCTTGTCACTCACCTTCTTTCATGCTCTGATTTATCACAGGAATGCGAGGTATGTGTCCATTCAGGAGTACCATGTTCGTCGTCATCGCTTCCTCGCTCTGTACAACCAGAGGTCGAAAGGACTCCTCATGACATTTATCGGGAGATCGTGGTCGAGTGTGAGCAATTCGAACGCAGTGGCACGGTTTGTACTCTCTGTTTCAGAAACCAGAGGCGCGTTGAGTGCAGACCACACAGCACAAGTGACCAAAGTCTCTACAAAATGTAAATGTTTTCGAAAAATCCAATGACCACCCTGTGGCAATTGAATCCTGTCAGTTGTCGCTAATTACAACTCTCATTTACTAGCTATCAGCTATATATCACTGTAAACCGCTAGTTACCAGATCTACTTGGTAACCCTCGGCACTTGTGGAGGGTGGTTTGTATTCGACGCGCTTCTGATTTCTGAAACAGAGTATTTCTATTCTTTTTCTATACATAATGATAATAATTAGATTCGCTACTAATATACTAACTGAGTGTAGCCCTACGCTCCAGCGGTGGATTCCGAGACCTTTGAAACGCGTGAAGGTCGAAATGTTCGCCGCAGTACATATTCCACCTACAAACCTGATGGCAGAAGCATGAACGCACAGCAATAACGAACATGCTGAGGTTTCAAGATGAGAGAGCTTGAAGTCTAACAAATCTAGCGGTAGAGGTGTGGAGTGAATATTGAGGTAGTTACTTGAGCTATGGCAAAGAAAGCAGCAAGAAAAAGCCCGAAACCACGAAATGAAACCCCGCCTTCACGCTGATTTCTGCTTAGAAAGTATTCAGTGTAGCATTTGGTCTGTGGTGGACTGAGTATCTCCACGAACCGGCCACAGATATTTCAGCGAGAGAGTTAGGCCTTCAGTTAGAAAGATTATGCATTGCTATCACCGATAATTATGGCGGCACAGTGCCAAGAGGAGCTGATTTGCACACTATTTTCAGTCAAGCCCACAGTCCGATTTCGAGTCTTCGCCCACGACGCCGATCAGTCCTCCTCTTGCACCTTCACCGACGTCTAATCTTCCACTTTCAACGTCGTCACCACTTTCGGCTTCACCATACCCATTTCCGTTCGCTGTGGATCCTCACCCACAACCTTACGCAGTAATGCTGCCCGAAGGTAAGTATGAAGATGTGTGTCGTTCGTGTCCGTTGAAGATGACTACGTTTCAAAATTATAAGGCCACGCTTAGAGCGAACATTTCGTCCGTTGAAGATGACTACGTTTCAAAATTATAAGGCCACGCTTAGAGCGAACATTTCCCAGTGGTGAGCAATAAAAGAAGAAGTTGAGTAGCTTAGGACGATAAATAGATAGATATGGGTATTGTACAGGGAAGTTCACGGCTATCAATAATGAGAGAAGAATCCTGAAGACTTGCAACATTGCGAGAAACTGGATGAAAGCTAGTTAGCATCCCAGCCGCATCTTATTGCTACATGACTAAATTTTACATACCTCCGGGAAAGAACGTCTGGCTCGGGTGGTTTCCACGGATGAAAATGCAAGGTGGGGGGGGGGGGGAGCAGAAAAAAACATTTTGCCCATGTAGGACCTCAGCGTTTTTTTTTCGTCGCAGAGATTGACGTCGGGCGATATCAGCCCGACTGCTGCAGCCGTTCTTATTGGCCAGTCTGAATCACCTACCGTATCACAGTCTACCAAGAACTGCCCACCAATGAGAGGGGTGTCGCTGGTAGGGCTGGTAGCGTCTATAGGATAAGCGCAATGTAATGTAGGGGTTTTTGACAGTTTTGTAAGTTTCTTCACTTACTGTGCTTATCGATCGATTGAAAACCACATCCACTTTCATTTCCGTACGCAATAGTAGACGCTTATCTAATTACGGCATGTGCCTTCGGGCAAGTGTTCATTAACCTAGTGTCTCCAGATTTAACCGCAACCTAAGCCTACCAGAAGTAGGCCTTGAGGATTTATCCTTTTGGTTTTCAAAGACTACATTTGATAGATGCAACTTACAGGAGGACTCATCGGTGCGCCGCCACCGTACACGGCGATGCCTCTGTTGCCACTCGAAGACGTAGCCGGAGCTTTTCCGCAGGCGTTACTAGAACCGTTCGTGGGTGAACCTGCCCTAGCTTCAGAAATCAAGCAAGAGGACAATGTGGTAAGTAATACACCCACAATGTCGCTTTGGTGGACATCACTCTAACCAGTGATCGTAGCTTTTTGATAGCGCACCATATCATATCATCATCAGATAATCAGAAGTGTATATTATATTTATTTATTATATTTATTTTATACTTATATTTATATATATCAGAAGTTCATCAAAAATGGGCGTCCATAAGATGAGTGGATATTCCTCGAATATGTTATGTTTAACCAGGAGGTACACGGATCTTTGCGAACATTGTTAACACATTGAAGGCAACCCTTACATCTGAAATACCGCTCCTAGTTTTTGAAAATTTACCGCTGTGCGACGGACGTTTAGCGTTGACGGTTGCTCCGTCATTACTCCCCCGAAAGCTGGAAAAGTTCATGGACCTTCACACCAGTGCACTTGCCTCTCCGTGGGGAGTCTAACTGTGTGCAAAGCTACGAATTAGGTTGAGCAGGTGATGAGTTATCCCATGAAGACTTTCGTCCATCCCATGTTTTACAGTCTCAACTCTACATTCGATAGCGATTCCGCTTGACTTGCCTCTCCAATTACCATACATAATGATTCAATGCACCGAATATTCGCATTGATGAGCCCCTTTTTGTGACTCGCCGAGCATTCTACTTCCTTTCAAAATCACAGTCGCATCTGAATGTGGTTTGGCCGCATTCAGATGTGAGGGAGCATTTGCTGTACACTCGGTTTTCTTCAAAGCCTTTCGCACAAGTCTCACAACAACAGATCGGCCCCAGAGAGCTTGCGAGCTTTGTTAGCTTGGGATGGACCCGTTGAACAAATTGTAGTCCGGACCTAAAGGTAGAGTTTACGATAAAAAGGCAGCCATTTTGAAACCACAGTAGATGTGTCATTGATGCAGGGATCAAGAAAAACCTATGAGAAACGGCCCGAAACTCGATAAATGAGGCCCGCTTATTGCCCTTGACTTGCGCCTTAGAATAGACTCATTGGCGCAGATCTCATCAACGGTAACGCTCTTTCTGCTAGAGCGGCTGGTTGAGGAGTCGGCCATCATTAGCGCGAGCGGCGTGGGTACGGCCCTGCTGGGCCCTCTGGGGGCATACCTCCTGCCCGCGCACCCTCCCGGGGCCCGTCGCCTTGACTAGGTATTAGGGTGAAAATCGCTCGAGAAAACGGCAACGGCTTGACGAGGATTTTCGCCTGCTCTTTCACGCACTCCCGCGCGGACATTCACTCTCGATGCCTGCGAGCCGTCTGTGCCCTCCGTGCGTACATTAACTCTCAACACTACCCTCGCACAGCAGAGAGCCATGGTCGAGGAATTCCTCAGTCGTTACGACCGCGCGCTCTAAACGTGTGTGGCTTGTGGGACCGCGCGTGTTTTTCGTGAGGTGCGACCGTGGCCCTATTACAGGTGTTTTTTGCGTTATGCATACGCAGTTTCCGGACCATCCTGTAAGTGAGTTTGCCGAGGGGGTACCCAACTAATCATTGCTTCAAGACTTGGAAAATAAGTTGAAAAAAAAATAAAATAAAATAAGGTATAAGGAAAATTATTGTCTGAGAATTTTTTGCCGTGGTCCACCGGAGGGCCATACGGTCCCACGCGACCGATTATGTGTGGCTCGCCGGCGGGCCATACGGTCATCAAAGAGTTAACCACCATATTAGGTATAGTTCCTCTTTTCCGAGCTCCGAAATTACCGTGGAATCCTCGTTCAAATGAGGGTTTAGGGCTTTGTGTGTCTATCATATCAAATTTTGATGAGCAGTTCTCTAAAATGTGATCTCGAGACTGACAGTTCAGGCTGGCGTGTCTATAGAGGAGATTGTAAGACTGGTTGTGTCAGCGATGAAGAATTCTGGCATAACGGAGATCGAAAAGGAAAGTCCAGAGGAGATTCTTCGGAGGAAAAGGCAGCAGGTAAATGAAAGAAGTTCCAGGTAATGGTTTGGGACTTACCTAAAGATGGTTTTCCAGAACAATGAAGCCGCTGCTCGGTACCGTAAACGTCAGCGACAGGCACGGAATCTGGCTGAAGGAGAGCTGGAGCAGCTTCTTCGTCGGAATGAAAGTCTTCGTCAAACAGTGGAACGAATGCAGATTGAAATCGCCGAACTGAAGAGGGCAGTATTAGCACGACCAAGCTAACTTCACCGAAGATAAACATCCTAAAAGAAGACTTAAGATTATTAGGACTAATCGGGCTTAGGGAATCACGGACTTACAGCAGAAGTTTGGGGCCCTCATTGGAATAACCTTTCAAGTGTTTTCATTTCCTAGCATTGATAACGCTCATTGTGTGTAAATTTTCGCCAACCATCCACGAAAGTCTTGTAATGGGTTGGTCCAACATTTTTTGCCACGACTTACACTTATGGTTAATGCTAGATTTCTTCGAAAATACTGAAGAAATATTTGCTGACGTAGCATCCACTTTTGCAATTTCGTTCATTCAACCAGCACATTGTCTCAACCTATTCGGCTACTACATCTTTTGCGAGAAGCTCTGCTCCTATTTTTAACGAGCACCGCTTGGAAATTTCCCAAGTCAGGCTACATCAAGAAAGAACCAAAATATGGACGAGGGCATGCTCCCCGAGGTAAGCAAACCAGCCTGTTTCGCGTTTCTGCTGGGGCCATATGTTGAATGTTGGGGAGGGGATGGGATCCCCAACGATCGACGGACTACTTCAACTCGGCCCTTAAATCTCTTCAACTTGACGCTCACCTCAGGAATAAGCCGAGAGGACGGACCGGCGAGATCCGTCCTCTTTGATCTTGAGACTGACAGTTCAGGTCGGCGTATCTATAGAGGAGATTGTAAGACTGGTTGTGTCAACGATGAAGAATTCTGGTATAACAGAGGTTATAATTTGAGCTGTTGCCATCATTCCCTGCCAAATCCCACATCTTCATCCGATTCAGCATCAGCCAACATCCGCAATCAATCCTTTTCTTGCATCAGCTCTTGACTACTATAGCGAGTGATACAATAAAATTCGTAGACACCGAAACAATTAAGGTCAGTGTCAGACATAGCGAATCGAGCGATGCACCACCGACGCAACAGTGGTGGGACCCAACGCCAGTTGGAGAGAGGACGGACCGGCGAGATCCGTCCTCTCTCCATTGCTCAGTAGCGAGGTAAGCAAATCAGCCGTTTTGGCGGAGCTTGGACGTAGCTGCACCACTTGCGTGGTAACTCTCCTACAGTACCGACAGAGTTCAAGTAGTCCGTCGATCGTCGGTGACCCCACCTTCTCCCCAACATTCAGCATAGGCCTCATTGGCAGCAGAAACGCCAAACGGGCTGGTTGCTTACCTCATGCTCCCCAGTCTGCACAGCGTTTTACTCTGCTCAGCGCTGACTTTTCATTTGAAGATGAGCAACACACCAGTCATTTCGTGACTGGCAATTGCGAAGCTCTACCTGGCGCTGTTAAATGGGATAGAGTTCCGACAATTTGTTAGAGTACTTCTGAGGTGACAAGGTGACAATAGGAGGCTAGCTCTAGAGAAAGATCCGCAAATGCAGAGTTTGGATCCCACATTTCTTGAGCCAGAATTAGCTTCAAACATCTGAACTTGTGATTTTCCCGTTGGCTGCTATGGTTTTTTTCTCGACTGACCATCCAACATATGTGCCAACGATGAGAATAGCGTGCAATACTTCTTTTAAAAATCAAAAAAAATATGAAACAGATAAAACAGAAAACCAAAAACAAATGTGCGGTGCGTTAAAGCGAGAGATTACGACAAAGCGAGTGTACATCATGGAAGTACATGCACCAGTGGAAACAATAGTCAGGGGTCAGAGGAAGCGAAATGTGACCTTTCCATCGCCTAAGGTGAGCTACTTGCAGCGCCCGGGCTTGCCAGTCCTCCCTGAGCTCTGCCTCCGCATGTGCTCCACCCCTAGCAGCACTATCGTTCGATTATCATTTTGAAAGGGTAGTTCGCTTCGAATGGCCGTGCACTATGACTATCCCGTGAAATGCGCTATCAATCAAAGCATGGAGCCAGTTGGCTACCCCTACTACCCCTACTTGGCTCGTCCATTATCGGAGGTCAACGGGCAAAGAAATGGGTCCCATTTTTTTGACGGATTTCTTTGTGCTTTTTTTCACCAGTGGGGCGTCATTTGGCACCCCTACTTCAACTATGAACCCGACCAATCTTATCGTAGTCCCTCGATTTGGCGCTCATGTCCTTGGGGGGGGGGGGTGACATCACAGAAGTGCCGATGGTAAGTGACACTAGGGCTAAAAGCCTGGGACAAGGAAGGAACGCCAAGGAGAATACATATTGCTCACATCTTCCATCCATGATCCCTGTTATTGCTCAAGGCTTAGTCCCAAGCACAATAATTGATTTACTAACTTGAATGTCCCCCCTAAGAACATGAGCGCCCTCGATTTAACAGTGAAACAAGCGGCGGTAGTCTAGCTCACAGATTTGGGAGTTCTTACTGCCAAAGTTTAACCCCGTCCGAGTTTGGCCTTTCTGAATCTTTGCTGAGATACTAGAGCCGATGTAATTGTCGATGTAAAAGTCAGCCGTCCACTGCTTTGCAAAGCCAGCAATATCAGAAAATCAAGACGAAGCCCAGTTTTTGTGACACTGTTGAACCACCTATTGCTAAGAGAATGAAAAAGAATGTCGGGCTCTCTAAGAGGCGAAATCCTCTCCAACCGTCATATAGCATTGACCTCCTGCTAGCGATCGCCCACTGCTCTGTTGAGACTACCTCTTCTTCTCTACATCTTCATCATAACGATTGGAATAAGATTTCACCTCTTCGAGAAAAATCTTATCCCAGCCGTCATGAAATCAGAACTGGATACCGAATCAATTCAATCAGAACTCAACAGACTTCCAATGGAGACGCGTGGAACCGCTGCTTTTGTGTTGCAGTATGCTGGATATTATGGTAGTGTATATTATGCTGAGCGAGTTAAGCAAGAAATAATAAAAAAGAAAATTAAAATCGGCCAGTTTGTTGCAAAAATTATGGACCAACTCAGGAGAATTTATTATCCACTCATAGCTGTACACTGCCTTCGCATAACTTCAGTTTTCTCATCGGAGTAGAGCAGTGATGAATTTACCTACCAAGTAACGAGTATAACGAAGGAAATAAACCAGAATAGATTTGTCTCAGCTTTGACTAAGACTTCGCAGAATAAATCTACTAATGTGTTTTGTGCAGCAACCTTTGTCACTAGACGGGTCTACTGTAGAAATTTGATAGACCTAAGCGCAATTTTCTGTGACTTATAGCAACAGTGTCATGAGGGTTCTGAAAATTCGATGCTAACGGTGTGGGATGATGCGCTAGTCCTAGCCAAGCATACATGAATAGAAACTGAACAGAAGACTCACCTCCTACGGGCAACGTACGCACCTCCCCTTTGCCGTCGTGGAGAGTGCGAGGTTGGATGCGCAGGTATTTAGGTAATCGTTACGGGACACCGGCCTATTTTAAGTCGATCCTTTGAAGTAACTCACGTTTTGCGTAGCTGCTACTTGGCCTTGCGGAAGCAGTGTGGTTTTGCTCGGGTTGCTCGCCGTCACCTGATGACGCATTGCACCCCAATGGCAATCGCGGGCAAATAGCAAGGCACTGCAGCCCCTTGTAAGCAATCGCGATTGGGGCGCAGGCGTTCATACAGCTCGTCCACCCCGTGCTTCTCTTCATTTCTGACCCGAGGAGGGTGAGCCCCGATTTCGAGGCCTCGTCGGCCTTTTTCTTCCCATTTCTCTTTATCATCAGTCAACTTCCTACCTATAACTTCGTTACCGGCCGCATAACTCCGCGAATCCGTCCTGACACTGTTGCTTTAACACATTGACGACAATGCCAGTTTTGGTGTTTTTAGCCGTGTGGGACGACGCAATTTTGCGGCTGCATCTGTCGCGGTATACATATCCCCCGCACGGTTCGACAAGGCCCGTTTTTGGGAAGTCGAAAAATAAACAACTTCAGAGAGCAGTTATTAAGTAAGTTAGCTTACATGATAAAGTACCAAACAAAGTGTCTCCTTCAGTAGAAGTTTTGATTGAGTGAATGCCTATTAAGGGGTACAAAATTGATCAAATTGAAAGCGTTGTGGAAGGGTGTTCGGACACGTTTCCCCACTATAGAAGCTGATACTTCTTACACTTGGCAAAATTGTCGTCCTCAAAGTTCAGGTCAAACATTTCGATGTCATTCACAGTTTTACTTTTCGTTTTAAGAAATATTGTGAGTTTGAGTTAAATTGAATGTTCACGACTTTCGAAAAACCTTTGATAAATGAAGCATATTTAAATATTCCATGGACCACAATGTTTATAGTTATATACATATCCGATCCATAAGTTAGAAGCAAAAAACCCCAGAAGAAGTCGTGCATCTGCGAAAAATAATGATGGAACGGGTGCGGAATACATATCCCCCGCACGGTCCCACGTGGCCTGCAAAGCGCGGGATATACAGTAGCGGTCAAAAGTTTGCAAACTTTTTTATTTTTGATCTAGCGAAGCCAATAAACAACGAAATTGTCTCAAATTTACACATATTATACAAAATTGAGAGTAGAATACGATGCGCGAAATGTTTTTCCAAAATCTTGTACCGTAGTTGAAAAATAAATTGCATGTTTTTGTAAATTTCAGTATGATTTTTAAGTATTTTCTTATTTTGAAACGAAATCACGCAAAAAGAAAGCTTAACTTCCAGTGCAGAGGTTTCTTTAGACTCCACAGTCCCAAGTACGGAGAAATGCTGTTTCTCATTAGCTCAACCTCTACCAAATCGCTATTATCGAAATTTTCTAGGTTCATCAGAGTCGAACAAACGTAGAGAGAACGGCACAGTCACAAAAATACATTCACAACGGATTTGGACTTTCTTCTAAGACTTCGAAGACTGGTCGGCCCGTCTTGTCACCCAGCATCATCTACTGAAAAACGATTTTTTCGGGTTCTCATCTCAGTCGATAGCAAGCAGAAGTGCTGCTAGGCATCCGCTGGGACCTGGTGAATACTGTGGAAGATGTCTCAACAGGGAGCCATTGTTGGGCTTTTAGAGCAGGATGGCCCAACTTGCTTCCACCCACAAGTGGCGAAACTGAATGAAAGGCGAGAGGTACAAAATTGAGCTCAGCGACGAATCGAACTTCTGCCTTCTTGGAAATGATGGTGTGAACTTTGTGAAGTAATCTTGCAACTGGAAACCTCATTTCAGGTGCCAGATCCCGGCAGTCAGGGAATGGTGGAGCAGTGTCGTAGACGAGGGAGTGTCGGGCCATCCGGCGATTTCTTCCTTCTTGGTGTCAAGCGAAATGTGGGCTGGCCCTGATATAAGGGCGGTCTGATGAATGCAATGCTTCCATCTGATAGTCAAAACTAGCCGAAAAATATGGGTTCTCTATCACGACAATGATCCGATGCAGGCCTACCTTCTCATTGTCACCCTCCCAAACTCAGAATAAAATGCTGTTATAAAGGGAACAAGCCAAGGTTTGACATATGGCTGAACTGTGCACCATAGGGAAGAGCTCGCATATCGTCCCATCCACATTCCAACAGAATATTCCACCGATTAATTCGGTTTAGCTAACGAATTGTTGAACTCCACTTCAGATTCCAAAAGAGATGTTATAACTGACTCAGTGTCACCAAGAAACGATGCCGTCGTAGAATCACACAAGTACTTAACAAATCTTTGATTTCCCATTGAAATTGGAGAGGTACTGTGCTGAATTCGCTTTGGAATGGCAGAGTTTCCAAACTTTTGACGCGCCCTTTTTCGAAAAAATTGTATTTTTCAAAATCAATGTCTGATTTTGAGAAATCCCGTTCCACGTCGTATTCTACACTTGATTTTGTACGTAATATGTGAATTTGAGGCATCTTCGCTGCCTAATGGCTGCGTGAGATCGAAAACAAAAAAGTTTCCAAATTTTTGACCGCTACTGTATATCCCCCGCGCTTTCGTCAATGTGTTAATACCCAGCCCACGCGCGCGGTCAGCGACCACTTGTGGCAACACATCATCGAAATTTAAACGAAAATGAGAGTAGAAGAATGTCTCCAATGGTAAATTAGTACAGTGCCTGTAATCGATCTGAACTAAATTAAACCTCAGAAGCTGAATATGTGATGATGCACTCTGCAGAGGTGACATTGAAACCGCAGCCCTGGCTTGGAAAAGCTGTCATGGACTCATTTCCATCCAGAAAGCTGCATTGCTGTTGAAACCTTTCTCGCTTCCGGTTTATTCGTACTATTAGAATACCGCGATTTGAGCTGTTGCCATCATTCCGTGCCAAACCCCACATCTTCATGCGATTCAGCATCAGTCAACATCCGCTATAAATCCTTTTTTGCATCAGCTTTTGACTACTAGAGCGAGATATACAATAAATTTCGTAGACACCGAAACAATTAAGGTCAGTGTCAGACTTAGCGAATCGAGCGATGCACCACCGACCCAACAGTGGTGGGACCCAACGCCAGTTTCAAACAGTGTCCACTGTCAGTGACAGTGATCGTTCGGTCCGCTGCTACATACTTCGACTCACTGGTGCATCGTTTGATTCGCTGGCGCATAAATCGATTCACTGGTACACAGATCGGTTTGGCGGTGCATCGCTAGTATTCAGCGAATCGTTAGCGAATGGCTCGATGCAAAGCGTAATACGATGGTATAGAGAGATTTGTGCTAAGCTCCGAGGAATCGTTTCTTTGAAGCTGCAAACACCGAACAGCAGCCAGCGTTAGAACAGGTCGTATAAATCATACAATAGAAGTCGCCCTAGAGAGTGGAGAATTGCTGTTACAAAAAAAAATAAAAATGCGTCCCTTCATGTGCGCAAGGGTTTCCAAAGGGACGCTATGTTTCAAAGAAAGGTTGTCAAAGAATGGTGGTGCTTTTGACAATGAGAGATGTCATGTGTATCAAATGTTCCCACATTACTCAAAGGTTGGATGGACCAGTAGGCACCGCACAAGGGCCTGGGTGGAGAAAAAAAATGCAACATGACCTCCTATGAGAGGTTTCAGAGTGAAAACAAGAAGCAATCACCGTCATTTATTTCACCGATCGACCAAAACCTGTAAAGTGGCCACAACTAATGAAAAAACACTGCCCAAGACAGGAATCGAACCTGTGTCGCCACGGCCACAACGTGGAGTACTAACCACTATACTACTTGGGCCAAGAGAGGTTCGATAGGCGCACATTATCGATCGCCAGTCCTTTGTAAACTG
>KZ349528.1:15870-29321 GCA_002352805.1 Teladorsagia circumcincta | reverse complement strand
ATAGCGATTGAGTGACCGGCACATCGCGCGATTGACATTGCTCCCAATGTGACCGAATCGCTCCAATCGCGAACTCTGACATCGGCCATTCTTGTAAAACATTCGCACAGTTAAGAAAGAAAAACCAATCAAAACTGTGAATCTGCTGAAGCCTTCAACCGATACCGACTATATACGGCTCATCAGGTTAGACGTGTTAGTGCTGATAAGTTATGGTGAGTATTCTACTGAAGCTGAGTTAAAGTGAAATAGTGCTCCGGTGGTGTGATCGGAAAAATAACCACTAAGAGAGCTAGAGGAGCAGGTCCGATTTCCACCCGGGGCGAAAGTTTTGTCCATAACTCAACATTCTTGTTAACACTCGCAACGCCAAGAGGGGCGTTAAACAGCGGCTAATAAACAAGACCACCCGAAAACGATAGTTCACAATTCATGTGTTGCCATTGCCGATAGACTAACGGATGCTCAAGAAATGTTTGTAGCAAAACATTGTGCCAAGAAGTATTCCGACTGCTTGAATAGCTGTGGTAAGTAGTAATATTACCAAGAAATGTTTGTAGCAAAACATTGTCCCAAGAAGTATTCCGCCTGCTTGAATAGCTGTGGTAAGTAGTAATTTTAGATTAGCGTGCTTAACGAGCCACCTGACATCAATCAAGTGACTAATGAAAACATGGTAAAAATCCACTTACGAGGGGGGGGGGTGGAGCACTCCTTGTTATCTTGTCTTTAGTACTAGGGAGCACTCCTTTGGGCTCTCTACAGCTAAGGATAGGATAAGATAACAATTGAACGAATTATTTGAAGTGCACTTTTTATAAAAACCGGTAGATCTTCTACACACCCTGTCCACATCCTACTTACATTTCCGCTCCACGTCATCTACCCTGAAGCTTCTCCACCCTTAGGCCTAAGCAATGATGTCATTCCCCTGGTCCACCGTTTCCCTGGACCATGGCAGGCGAAAATGTGAAAGCATTTCAGGATTCCTCCCCATTACACAGATACATATCAAAAATACACTTTGAATTGTCAATTGCGTGCCATGAGCCTCTCATTCTTATCTTAAGTATTGTAGAAGGCAATACAGTGCTCCCCTCCCCACTCCCGCTATCTGGTGTTCTCACGGCGTTTCTCAAAACTGCAGACAAGAAGGTACAAATCAAATTGAAATGAGATGAAATGATAGATACCTGGTCAAGTTTACTCTTGATGCAAATGATTTCTTCTGTTTTCGAGTAGGCGATGTCAATTCCTGGTGACAACGAATAGACGAATTTGATGTTGTTTGCTCTAGCGGATTCGATAAGACTTCGGAGAATGTCTGTAAAAGGCCATTAAACCTCTTGCCGTGAAAGTGAAAGCAATTTTTAAGCTCGATATATTTTTCTCAACAAAGACTCAATATGTAAAGTATCTTGAAGTAGTTGACTGGTCTTGCGCTTGGTCACTATCACGAATGTTGAGTAACAAAAACTAATTAGTGTCAGAAGAGTTTTATACAAACCTGCTTCCTCGCTATTGTATGGTACCCTCCATTGTGGACGATGTTTGAGATCATCTTTTGGCGCATAAACATACGTGTTCAATCCAAGCCGATTGAGTCTTGCGAACAGATGCTTCCTCTGATCGAATGTCCACGGTCTTCCGTAGAATCCTGTCATGAAGTGTAAAGGCATTGGCATACACATGGAACATGACGGGGGGCATTAATGTCAACCCAGGGAACGGTGTTCATTCTTATGTAAAACTGACCTTCCACAATTCCACTAATGAACTCGGTCTGGGAATGAGACGGAGAAGTGCACCTGAATAAATGGTAGTGAGTCAGGATTTTATTCAAGGACTGATGGTTATGATAGTGACAATTTCTGCCCACTGAACGAACAATGGTGAGTCTCATTCAGAAACAAATACAGCACAATGTGGCTTGGAGGGGTGGGGGCACTCCGTAAAAAGGCTTCTTGGACTAAACCTAGACAGCAGGGACGAACTCCGAAAAATACGAAAATTGCTTCCACACCCGGAGTCCTTCCCCTTTTTAAAGGCTTAGCCCTAAAACTGAGCATTCCGTGATTTTGACGCCATGATACGTGGTGCCCCCCCCCGAGCAACATTGCGCCAAAAATACATTTAGTTGCATGCTTCACAAAACCAAATTTGATGCATTAAAGAGAAAGAGCGACCACGAGACTTGAAACTACAAATTCAGAATACCTGGTTCTAACTTCTGCATCGCAGCTGTCGACATCCTGTGCTCCTTGAGACATTATTAGGCAGTGTCACTTTCATATAACAAAATATACTGACATGTTTATCGACGTATCAGAGTGTTAGCATCAACCACCCATCCATTTTTGCAAAAATACAGCCATTCCGGTGTAATTGCGTACTGCCTGCAGCTATGCATCGAGGCTCACGCCTAATATTACTGTGAGGTTATCACATGTACAGGGTGTCCCGAATCAAGTTCATGGGAGCCAGGGAAGGGTGATGGGCCAAGGTGGCCATATGCATTGAGACCTATACTGTTGAATGTGCTTTCGGACCGTGATCTCAAATCTGCTTTCCAAATCTGCCAAACGATTTTCTGAAATACGTTATGAAGCAAAGAAGAGCAGCGGTAATGAATGGGACTCAATGGCGAGAGGTCTAATCGATCCCCTGACGGGTTGGCTAAACTTACCTCTGAACTTTTTTATCTCCGGCTCACAAATATCACAACCTTCTGCTGCAAAAACATCCGCCAAGAGTTCTGTGGACTACATGTGCAGTCGTTGGCAAGTGGCACCCAAACTTGTTAGGAACTCTTCGCAAATTTGTGCGAAAACATATCCATCAGTGTAGGCCTGAATACATGTGACCACTTTGGCCCATCATCCTTTCCTGGTCGGCAATATACTTTGAACTTCTGATTGGAGAACGCTGAGTGGTTCTATATTAAAGGCACCTTGCATCATGTACAACAAAAAAATGGAACAACCAGAGGTGCTTTATAAGTAGGGTGGGCACGCCCCATTCTTTAAACAGAAATGTATGTAAGTGAGACTGCTATCCGCTACTATAGTGTCACGAGAATCGGGGAATTCGTGAGCCAGGGGTAGTGTAGCCAATCTAGCGCCCCCCTCCCCGATTGACCACGAATTCCTCGACTGAGAACAGTCACTTGACATGCGTGAGAAGCTGGGCGTGCCATTTGAGCTTTCAACCTCGCGGTTCACTGCAGATATCGGCTAACTAGTTCAACACGTTATACGTGTGAGTTTTGAAAGTCATGGTACGTATACCATGAAAAGCTGAGTTAGAATGAATTGGTGCCCCGTAGCGTAACTGGTAGCGCACTTGCCCGGACGAGAGGTGCGGGTTCGAGTCCCGTCTGGGGCGAAAGTTTTGTTCACAACCCAGCATTCTTGTGAAACATTCGCAAGGCAACTGCGGTCAAAAACAGCAGTTAACAATCAAAAGTAAGTCATATGTTTCCCTAGTTTTCGAGCAGTGACTTAGAGTTTTTGGGCTTGCAACAATCATACCATTCTTGAAAAAGCTATCTTGGGAACAGAAAAGGCATTTGTGAAAACTATGAGATTTCTGCGTTCTAATGTACAGGGGGAGGGGGGCAATAAAAAAAGACATTTTCTCTGCGCACTCAAATGGATTTGATCGCACTAAGCTCAATTCAAAGCGAGTGCTCCCAAGTTAGAACTGAAGAGCACATTTCTTCATAGCGTTGTCCATCTGCGTGGACGGCATCAGAAAAATTTGCCTCGGAAATATTGTGCACTGGTCGAGCTCAATGGGGCCCTCCACGGATCGTGCACCAAGGTTTCTGACAGGCGGATTCCGAGGGGCTTTGCATACTCAGGGCTAATGTCCTTGAAAAACTATCACACACTGAACAGATTCAAGAAATTCTGTAAGAGCTTCAGGTTGAAGCAATTGCGACAGGCCACCTTGAGATCTATGGCGATGACAGATCACGTCATATCCTGAAGACCGAGGGGGTAGTGGAGAAGGGCCTGCGTTCTTTATAGAGGGACATTTACAATATCTTGTGAGTAACTTCCGTCAACGGCGGCTATCTCTGCAAAGAGGAAACGGCCGAAGTGCGACATTGGCAAAATCTTATACTGTTTGAGAGCTAGCACATAAAGATTACTATTAGGTGTTTCAGAAAGTTCTGTCGTTTTCCGACACTTCACATTTAGATGCTTTATTTTCCTTGAAATTCAGAGAAATCGCTATTGATGTGGATAACATTTTAAAGAGCTTCTCTCGCTCTATCCAACGCGTAGCTCAATTTTGTTTAGAACGCTTTCTTTTACAAAGGTTTAAATACGGTGTACTCGGGAGGCAAGTTGGCATGATTTCCTTTTTCTAGCTCTAAACAGAATTGAAAGCATCTGGAGCAGGTCAAGATATTACCATACACTTGGCTAAGATTGGCGTAAAATATGCTACATAGCAGTAATTCAAAAAGCTATTGTAACGAGAGTGAGAGCCTCGGGGATGAAAGTGGTGGTCAGACATTGGACTCTGCTATCCATAAGCCAAAAGTTCTGATCGAAGCACTCGTGCGCAGGACTGTTGAGGAGGTTCTAACCAACCTGGACGTACAGGTTTGTCGAGCAGTTATGCGGAAGTAGCTGGAAACTGCAAAAAACTTGATAGGGGGCATGCCGCGACTCATCCCTGACAGGTGCCTGGGACGCACATCACACAACCAACCCTTAACAATTTCAACCAGCTGGGCTATGGATCAGTGCTTTGACCATCTTGCTCGTTAGACCTTTTGCCTACTATAGACCATTTTTTTCAAGAACCTCGATAGCTCCCTTAAAGAGAAATGCCTCAAAACCCAACATGATGCTGGAGCGACCTCCCCTCACTTCATCGCCTCCAGAGCTCCAGCAGTCTAAATTAGCGTACTCGTCAAAACGGTTTGTTATAGAGGAAGGCTCGCGCATTCGAACAGTGTTTATTTCAACTTGAGAGGTTGGGTTTTAGCCGAGATACTGCACCTGAAGTTCGTGGTCGGAAAACGACAGAACTTTCTGAAACACCTAATAGTTACACGTAAATTACTGATTAGGGTCAACATGATCAAGCTAGTAAGTTCCCGAGAATAATTCTTGTTTCGGCCCATTTTTTCACATGATTTCCTTTGGAGTAGCCGTCTGGCACGAGACGGTATGTCTGGAAAAGACGCGAGTAGTGCGAGAGCATACTGTGACTGATCTGATGCTTCGTGCTTAAGGCTTCCGCCCGACGACCTCCAAAGATCTCGTGCAAGGACTGGACTCGGTCTGTGCCTCCGCCACCATTCGTCTCCTTCGGGACGTCACTTCTGGGCCAACGCCTTCGCTGAAGATTCTCGATTGGACTGATCTCGAAGTCAGCATAATTGTAATTGTAATTGTTTCCAAATTCTCAAATTTGGCCTTATACACTCCGAATATTTGCTTTTCAAGCTGAATTCTATCCGATTGCCCCGTGCCTCATCCAACGATGGTTTTTGACCTTCCCTCTTCGTCCACCGATTGTTCGCCATCGTCAACCAATTGTCCGTTTTTCCCGGTTTTCTCGGACTGCATCTGGACTTTATGAATCTCCTTGTAAATTCAGCCTATTTCTTTGATGTCCCACCTATCTTTTTCTTTCTCGCCAACCTCTCCCCACTTTACCTGATCTCTGAACTGTCACTGAGCCGGTTTACATTTTTGGCGGCGAAACCTGTTTTTTCGGTGTATCCTCCGCACAGCAGCAGAAATTTACTTCCTTCCCTTCGCCCACTTCTCTCCCGTCTCCAGGACTACTTGGCGCCGATTTAAAAAGTTCCGTGTGGAACTCCGCCCGCTTTGGACATGCCCCACCCACCAATAGTGGTTGAGCTCCGCTTGTTCACCCACATCTATACACTTTTTTCCGGTCTCCACGATTTCTTGGAACCGAATTCTAGGTCTGGAAAACTGAGTTGTTAAGTATGCGGCAGACTCCGCCTACTTGGTGCGAGCTCTGCCTCTCAGGGCAATCGACCTCATTTTCGTTGGCGGACTCAATTCATTTTTTTCCCGTTTTCAGAACTTCTTGGAACCGAGTTATGAATTTTCTTGGATAGCTCCTCCCTTTTTGGACATTTCTCGCCCACCAATAGTGATTGAGCTCCACTCGTTCACACACACATCTTTCCACCTTTTTTCCCGGTCTTCAGAACTTCTTGCAACCTAGTTATGAATCTCTGTCACAAACTCCGCCCACTTTGATCATGTCCCGCCCACCTATAGTAGTTGGGATCCAGTCTTCCACCCGCCTCTATCCATCTTTTCCCGTGTCTTCGGGTCTGCTAGTTACCGAGTTATAGGTCTGGGAAACTGAGTTGTTAAGTATCCGGCAAACTCCGCCCACTTTGAAGCAAGCTCTGCCTCTCAAGGCAATCAACTTCACTTTCGTTGGCGGACTCAATTCACTTTTTTTCTGGTCTCCAGAACTCCTTGGAACCGAGTTATCAATTCTCGTGGATAGCTCCGCCCACTTTGGACATGCCCCGCCCACCAATGGTGATTGCGCTCCACTCATTCACCCACCTCGGTACACCTTTTTCCCGGTCTCCGTAGTTTCTCGGAACCGAGATATAAATTTTTGTCGCAAACTCCGCACACTTTGGTCATGCCCCACCCGCTGATGACAGTTGACCTCCACTCCTCCACCCGTCTCTATCCACATTTTTTCGGCTCCCGAAGACTTCTCTGACCTGAAATATGAGGTCTTGTAGATGAGGCCGTCCACTTCAGAGTCTCTCCGCCCATTGTGGGTGGGCCTCCGCCAACATCACGCATGATGGAACACTCTATACATTGCTCCCCTGCGCTGATTTTTTCACTGAACTATAGACTTACTCTAAACCGAGTAATGAATTTTTTCACAAAGCACTGCTTTTTTGGAGAACGCTCCGCCCACTGGGGGCGGGACTCCCCTTAATTCGATGTGAATTACCAATGCACAGCTTTACCCATTCTTTGGTCCTGTTCGAGGTCGTTTTGTCACTGAAATTAAGATTAGGTCGTCGGTACAGTTCATTTCGATGCACGCCACGCCCAATATGGGCGGGGCTCCGCCTCGCTGATGTGTGTTTTGTACTTTGTGAGACCTTGCGCACCCATCCCATACTTGACCCGGTCTCTTCAGGCGGATACTCCGGAGCTAGGGAATTTTGTGACAGACATACAGAACGACAGAACGACAGAACGACACACGACAGAACCCCAGACGAAGCGGTTTATAGTAAGTAGGATAGGTATAATCCCATGTGCTAAACATGAGCAAAACATAACGACAAAAAATTAAGAAATCAAAACCTGAGCAGATAGGAGATAAGGTGTCTCAAGAGAAGAATATAAGTCGATAGCAAGCATAGCATAGCAAGTACACATAGAATGAAGGAAAACAAGAACTAGAATGTTTGATACTTTTCTAGGACTGCTTTGAACGAACTTGATCTGTCAGTGTTAGCTCCCAATTTGAGCAGTCTCCAACTCCGAACATTTCCTATTGACGAAAAAATGCCGCCTGACATTCCGTTTGCTCCTCCTACCAACATTTTCTTGGAGCCTCCTCTAGTCACCCAATTTGTAACTTTCAGAAAACTAATAGGTTTGAGCGCAAAATACCCATGGAGGATTTTGAAAAAAGTGATCAAGTCAAATTTCCTCCTCCTTAGTGCTAAGCTTTCAAGGTGAAGGTTGGCAGTGCGTGTTACACCATCTGGAATTTGGTAGTATTTGAATCCCACGACCCTCACAAAAACTTTCCGTGTGAGATTATTTTGCACCCTTTCTAGTGCCTTTTAAATTTTGACTTGATGCCGATTGAAAATCACAGTAACATACTCTAATAATGGTCTAATATAGGTTCTGTAGGCCCGTAGCAGCACCAGTGAATCTTTTGTTGTCAAAGCTCTGAACATGTTATACATTAATGCCAAAGCTGTGGAACTAACTTAGAACAGTGTTCATCAAAGCAGAGATTGCCTCGAACGAGGAAGCCCAAGTCTCTGATTGAACTCACAACCTCTAGCTGAACAGCACCAAATGAATAAGGGGGAGTGACAACTACTTTACCTGAATGAAGCACCCTAGTTTTCCTTCCGAGATGGGGATTTTCTACTGCTCAGCCCAGGTACAAAATGAATCAATAGCTTTTTGCAACAGTTCTCTACTAAAGCTGTCTAAGGGCGATGTCAGACCTTGCGAATCGAGCGATTCGCTAGCGAATCGCTAGATACAAGCGTTGCGTCAGCGAATCAAACGTTACACCAGCAAATCGAACTGTGTGCCAGCGAGTCGAACTATGTGCCAGCGATTCAATGGTGGCGGGACCTAACGCTTGAAGGGGGACCGTCAATTTCAAACTGTGTTTACTTGGCGGGACCCAACGTTTAAAGGAAGCCTGAAAATTTCAAATTGTGTTTACTGTCCAGTACGCTGTTTGAAATAGGCGGGGCTTCCTTTACACGATGGGTTTCGCCACTATTGTGTCGCTGGTAATACATAGTTCAACTCGCGGGTACATAGCTCGACTCGCTGGTACACAGTTCGAATCGCTGGTGCAACGTTCGCTCCGCTGACGCAACGCTCGTATCCGGATTCGCTAACAATTGCTCGATTCCAAAGTCTGACATCGCTCTGAGATCGGATGATATAATTTGAAATCATCCGCAAACGCAACACACTTCACCCTTCTGCGGCAATCAAACGTGGAAGTTCATATGTAAAAATATTAAAGAGAATGGGGGATAGACCCTTCCTTGTGGGACTCCACTATACACTTGGCTTGGTTCAGAGAAGGCATCGTCGACTCGGACACAGTGGAACCTATCAATAAGGAAGGCCTTGATCCATTCCACAATCCTTGGAAGAATGCCAACGGGCATGAGCTTGGTGATAAGTCTAGTGTGAGAGACTCTGTCAAATGCTTTAGCAAAATCCAAATATACAACTTCCGCTCCCAATCCATTATCCAGATAACAAGTCCAGTCATTTCAGGAACAAGTCATGAAGCATCTCAGTTACAGTCGATTTTCCTTTCTGAAAACGCTGATGATGCTGATGTTCCGAAATAACGCCAAATCCGTCTGAATGTCTCACATTCCTTTTCTTCAACAGCTTTTCAAACAGCCTAGCAAAAACCGATGTTTTGCTCACTGGTCTTTAGTTGAGAGGACAAGAATGCGGTTCTTTTTGGGAATTGGAGGTACGAAGGGCAGTTTCCATCTCTTGGGTACCTCAGCTAGCATAAAACTGGGATTAAAAAGGAATGCAAGCAGTCCCGCAATTATATGTGCCACCTTTTGACAAAATCAAGCGGAATGTGGTAAGGTGTAATTGACTGTGATTTTGGCCAGCTAACTAACGATTTGTAGATTTCTTCGCTATGAAACCAAATAGAGTCCTCCATAACAGGGAATACAGGAATGACATTTAACTCGGCGGTATCTTCACTCTCTAGGTAAGCCTTATGGAACACACCAGCAGAAAGTTCTGCTTTCTTCTTTTCACCAGTTATCACGCCACCATTTGCTTCGACAATAACCCGCAGGCCTTTTTCTTACCAAGCCTAGTATTGAGAAATCTATACAGATTATTTTTATTCTTAGAATAGATAATTTTCTTTTCAATTTGATTACGGAACTTATACAGTCATTTCTCAAATACACAAGTTGTTTTTTATAAGCACTACAGGTAATCGGACTGTCATTAGCTACAGCTTTTCCCATAGTAAAGTCATTATGCGACGCAATCTTTCCAAATGTTGAGGTGGGGGTTCATGATTAGCTTGATGCGCAACGAATGGAACAAATAAATCAATGGAATGATGAAGAATATGCAGAAACAACTCATATTTGTCATTCACCGTTTCCATGTTGCCTAAAGATCCATACCTATCGACGTTAGCAAGATAAGTCAAGATGTCATCGAAATTCGCCTTTTTGAAATTTCTGCGGAGTAATAATTTCACAACCTCTTCAGCCCTCAGATCAAGCTTGAAGAAAACGGAGGCATGATCACTACTCCCCATTGGAGCCCGAATCACAACATCTTTACCAACCTCCTTATTGTTGATTAACACAATATCCAGAATATTTGAGCCATGAGTGCTTTCAGAGACCAATTGATGTAATTTAAGACCATCGCGCATTTCCAAGAAGCAGTGACCCAGGGAAATTAGAATAGTCATCAGCAGTCCATGAAACACCAGGAACGTTGAAATCACCGAGTATAGGAACATATTGGTGCCAGCTACCAAATCTCCAACTGCCTTCAACAACTGCTCAAATGCAGCTGTCGAGAATGATTGAGCTCTGTAAGCTAGCACGAACCTAACCTTCCAAAGGGTCGTATCCAAGTCAGCACATAACAGTTCATATGCTTTTTCAGCAGATTCACTGTAAACTACCTGTGGGCTGAACATTCCTTTTTTAGTAATCGCAACACCACCTCCGCGTCTGATATGCCTGTCAGACCTTAGCCATACTGAGCGCAAAACTCTCCAAACAATGACTCACTGCTAATCGAATTAGATAGCCATGTCTCCGTTAGCGCTACTATGCCGTAGTTGCCAAACCGCATCAAATAAAGGAGATGATTGAGGTTTCTCGAAACAGAACGAGTATTAGTTAAACAACACCTTGATCCAGTATCCAACATCCGAGGAATACCTACACATTTGACACTATCGATGAACGTACCGAAACAGATGAAATGTTCATCACATCATCACGATTTACCTGCGACGCATCATTAATGTTCGCTACGGATGACACACTAACATTGTCTGTGACCATCATCAACACCAGCACGTTTATTGTGGAGGGCACCCCTTTCAGTACGTCTCCGCTCGCGCTCCCCTTCAGGAAGGGATGGCCTTATAAAGACACCCCGTTTGAGCGGAAAGTACCTAAGTTGTGATGCTCTCCTCAACACAGATTTAGCGAAAGAAGAATTCAGTAAAACCACTTTCATGAGCCTGTCAAAATTGGGCTAGGTCGCCTAATACAGTAACATGCAACCGGCAAACAATTAACTGAAAGGAGTCCAGCAACTGCTGAACGCAACACCTATCATGAGAAACTCTACCATAACTTTTTTGTCTGCGACTCTCTGGCACTCCAGTTACAACGACTGATCTCCTACGTTAAACTTCTTCATAAGCATAATTAATAAATCTGACTATATTAATGACTGATCTAGCAGAAGTATTCACTCTGAGCGAGGTCTTTAACCCGCCCATATTACTGCTACAGCGAGTCCTGACGCCGAGGTTAATTTGAACTTTTGTATTGGCTCTGCTGATCCTTAGCGGAAAAATGAACTCGATCAACTCGTATTTTTCCGAGCAGCTCAGCAAACGATGGGAGGCCAGGTTTGGAGCCCTGTCGTTCTTTCTTTTCTATCTGTTTACTTATATCAATTCTCCTTAATTGTACAAAGAAGGTGCAAAAGGAAAATGCGAGGCTCCGCATTTGCTTGATTCCTTTTGCTTCTTCTTTGTACAATTACCTTTTGTTCTTGCGCCTAGGCGAGCCAATGGCCGATGTCAGACTTCGCGATTGGAGCGATTTGGTCATTATGCGTGATGTGAATCGCGCGACCATCGCGCGAATCGCGCGATGGGCGCCATCGCTCCCATTGTGCGGGTAGTGCAGGATCGATTAATCGCTCCAAAGTGCGAGCGACGGGAGATTTACCCATGCGGCGCCGGATTATCGATGGTCAGAGGGGTGAATCTCCCGTCGCTCGCACTGGCAACCGACGGTAGATTTACCCGAGCGGCGCCGAGTTATCGATGGTCGGCGGGGTAAATCTCCCGTCGCTTGCACTTTGACCGTTCAATAATAGTTGCTTCGCGTACCCGCGCTTTGCATTTCAGCTGCGCAGAGGCTCCTTGTGGCATGTTTTTCTTGACCCCGATTGAGCAGTGGTCAGTTCTCTCCTTTGAACGGTCAGCTATCTCCTTTACCGTTGCATCGAATTCGGTCGGTCGCTTCTCCCCTTTCTCTTCATGTCCTGCCAATGTCTACCAAGCTCACTATATCCCACATCCTCATTCTCACCAACTTCAGCGAGCTTGTGGCGGACTCGAAATTCTAAGAGATGTGGACGCTCAGAGTCCAGAGGAAGATGATTGACTATATTGCGCCAAGCGCTAACCCTGTTCAGACAGCTGGCTCAGCAATAGGAATTTCACCCCCTCATTTTTGTCCATCTCTCTTCCTTCACCCTTCGACAGCTAGGTTTTCGTTTGCTGTTTGGTCGTTTCGGCTAGGATAGCCAAGTTCATCCTAGTCAATTATATCGGCCCTAATTATCCGGGGCTGCTCCTTCTTAAGAGAGTGTAATCGCAGGAACCGGTTATCTACGGCCTCCGTGCCTTTGGTAATACCAACTGCCACTGCCGCTGAACTTGATCGACACTTGTGGAATTACGGTAACCAGCCAGTCTCTCCTCTCACTTAAGAGCATCTTCGAATTGGACAAGTGCCTGGTCCCGTCCGCAGTCGGTATAGCAGGTATTCAAGTTCGTTTTGTAGTGAGTGCGACAGCGGACCTTACTACAAGTAACGGGAAGCTTAAGCAGAAAGTTTACTTCACGGAGGGTGATGCCTACCAGTACAGGCTGACTCAAATGGTACCAGTTTAGCTCCGCACACTACCGCGTGCATGACACGGTAGGCTTTGGTGAAAGTGGGCGGCCTGTGCAGCCTTGGGTTCCGCCGCTGAAGAACGCAAGTTAGTTGCTCCGTGAAACGCGTTAGCATACCACCAATAGGCTGCCTTCTTTCACTGAAGCCCTCCGTTTGATACGCGCGGTGGAACGCGGAGCTAAACGCGTTTGTAAACGACCATCATGAATCGAAGCTCAGGATAATTTAACGGTCGAATAATAATTTAAGCAAAGATGTTGAAATGGAAATACTCAGTAATCATGATATCATTTCTCCTAACGACCATAGAATATTCCTAGGAACTCTGGGAAGAGTAGCGGTCGTTGCGAAGGCAACGAAAATGAAATGAAGTCGTAATGATGGGAGTGGAACGCTCTTCTTATTTAGAATCTGGTTTCGAGTGACCATTACATCCTAACGCATACCGTTATTATCAGCCCTTATCACTCGCTATCACGTCCTGTCCCTCACCAAACATGTTCCCGTCCCATCCTCCACAACTCTTGTTGAAACCAACGCTTCATTACTGCTGGGACACCCGCTATGAATATTGTGAAATTTACGTTTCAGCGCTTCTTATCAGCCCTTATCAGCGCTTTTCACTTTCTGGCTCCCACCAAATATGTTCCCGTCCCATCCTCCACAACATTTGTTGAAACCAACGCTTCATTATTGCTGGGACACCCGCTATGAATATTGTGAAATTTACGTTTCAGCGCTTCTTATCAGCCCT
>KZ349515.1:8456-20205 GCA_002352805.1 Teladorsagia circumcincta | reverse complement strand
TTCGTGCAGAAATATCATTAGGCATGAGAATCGTTCTGGACCCCAACTCCAACTCCAATTCCAACGCATGGATGAGCCCGGGGATTGAAAAATAAAAAGGTTCGTCTAAGAAGGAGCAAAAGCACCGCTTCAGTTGTTTTGCTTAAAAAGTTTTTTTTCCTTCCTAACTAAGCGTGTGGGCCAAAAGGTGAATTCAGCAGCCATTCAACTCATCTACTCACTATCTTACTTGATCACTCCAGTATCATTAAAGGCTATTTAGAAACGTCACTGTTCATTATCGATTTAGTATCGATTGAGGTCAGCCAAATGACAGATGCAATGGATGAGAAAGACACGATGAACTAGGACACAGTCTCTTAGCCCCAGGTCCACCTTTGATGGTTTCGATTTGAAGACATTCCCTTAGTCGAATGCAACTCATACCCGATTTTTTCATAACTTTCAATATTGATCTTCTACGAGCGCTCTTGAGCAAAATTCCAGAAAGACTGGCAATTTTGGCAGACACTTTGAGTGGATTTTACGAGGTATGTCATCTGCACCGCAAGAGTTGTAGTTCAGTCTAGGTCAGCTCTATTCAAAAGAGACTCCCCCGAGTTTCTGTTTAGACGTTAAAGAAACTGTTTGCTAAAAGCTTCCATGAACTAATGCCGCAATTGGAGGAGATTTCTCCTCCCCCCCCCCTTCCTAACCTCCTCCTAGTCTGTCAACTGGTTGAACGCACGTCATCTGGCTGAAGGGAAATCAAGACGGTGTCATTTTACCCTCTTTAACGCTAAACCCAACTTCGAACCTTGCAAAAGAATAATACCTTCAACTGGTCATTCCTCAGTCATCAGCGTTCGGCCCGATTCCTAGTATTTATGCATAGTGTCACTCATCCCTTTCTCTGACTTACTATTTCGGGAAACAAATCTTTAATAACAAACGGGATCCCAAAGCTGACACCTAGTCTTGCCAACCTTTACGCTCGAAAATCCAAAAAATTTACCACAAAGAAGTCGCATTGAGCTGCTTTCCGTCATTTTCAGTATCTTGAAGACAATGAGTACATGTTATTATATTCGATCTAACAAAATCAGTAAATGACAAAGGGGATTATTGGAAAATAGCAAAAAAAGCAAAGCGCATTGATCAACCCCGAGGCATCTGTTTTTTGACCCTTTCAGAATTGTTCACACGTTGTTCCGTTGCTCCCATCTACCCGTCCCTGAATTCTTTGATTGCGGAGAGAAGTTGAAAAGTTCGCCAAATCACACGACGACACATTGACCTCAATACCCACTGCGGCGGTCACATCTCGTTTTCGATCGCACCGTTTTTCAAATTAGGGGATCACTTCCGGAGAACGAATTCCACGAATTCCGTCCGTGTGAGCTGTAAGGACTTCCCAGACCCTTGCTGACATATTGTACCACCCGGAGTGAAAAAGGGTATCATAAGTTCATTTGAATAGGTATCAACCTGATATTTAGGGGAGTAAGTGGACGACGGTTTTGAGTGCATATCAAAGGCGACTCTGTTCTCACAAACCTGCACGCTTTTCCTGACGAATCCTTCCAAGACCGTTTTTCGCATTCGCTCGAAGGAGAATGACCGATAGGTGCATGCTTCATGAGCGGAAACTCCTGGTAGACAGGTCTTCTCGTAATAAAAGTTATTGGCCGACGGATTTGCAGTCAGCTGGCTTGTCCCTGAAAAGGAGTGGGTTTGAATCAGACAAAAAACATAATTATAGAGGTCCTGCACGAATGTGGTGAGAGACGGACCGGCTGGAGAAGCGGCGTCATCGAAGAAGTAGCAAGTTTCTCGTCCGTCGAAATTGAACGCTGCACAGACTCGCTGAGCACCAGTGGTTGGTTCAATGTTGTTCCGGCAGTACTGAGCGCAGGTGAGATCGTGACCTAAGAAGAGCTATGAGAACAGAAAGCGATGCTGCAGAATATCATAAAAAAGGCAAGAAAGAGCTGAAAAAAGGAAATATAGCGCAAGAAAATAAATGATAGAAAAAGGAATTGATGCTAAAACATACCAGCAGTGGACACAACCACCGGAGTTCCATCAAGGCGAGCTCTAGCGATGCGCACGAAGGCGGTTGTTTCTTGATTTGAGCACTCGAACACAGCCAAAGCTGTGGAGCTCAGCGCCAACAGAAGCGCTGCTCGCAGCATTTCTGGAATCAGTATCGGTAAATGGAGTGACAGGGCTTCAGACGTGAAACAACGATGAGAGTTCATAGCGAGAAAGCACACGATCTGAAGCAACGATGGCCGTTGGCCTTATTTTTTCCCACGACAATCGCAATGAAGACTGTGATTCGGTCAATCACAACGGGGGAGGCGCCATGTCAGTAGTTTTTATAAGACCTACATGATTTGATGACGTGCACGCTCTCATTAAATTCATACATTAAGAGAATGGCTGGTGAAAAGTCGTAGTAAAGGTAGGTGGGTAACCCGATAGCGAGAGTATCACTGTAAATAAGACCCTCGCGCAGGTGGCGACGGAACGAGCGGTCGGGGCCGAGGCGGGCCCGTAGCGGACGGCCGCGTTTTTTCTTTGAGCGCCTTCGCCAGAACCTTGACCTCGTTACCTCGAAATGCAAGCACGATCGTTCATCCTTCTAAACATCTCCGCATATCATAAACTTGGCCCCATCGAAATTCGATGAGATTATCCGATTGATTTATAACAGTAAGTCTGCGATTTCGTCACAAGAGAGCTGTTTCTTATTTCAAAATGCATCATATCAGTGTCAGCAGTCAGGTAAGCTTGGCACCAGTAAACCGAGGAAAGCAAGCCAGCCCGTTTGACGCTTCTACTGGGGCCGTATGCTGAATGTTAGGGAGGGATGAGATCCCCGAGGTCGATGGACTACTTAAACTCGGTCGGTACGGTAGGAGAGTGATGACGGAAGTGTTGCAGCTACGTCTAGCGGTCCGCCAAAAGGGCTGAATTGCTTACCTCAGGACTAAGCCTCGGAGAGAGGATGGCCCTGCAATCTCTCGCATGTTCGTCCTCTCTCCATTATTTAATCATGAGATAAGCATCAAATGGAGGTGTTTTAATGGACCGAGATGAAATGGTCCTTAGACCGTCGGGAATCTTTTCTCCTCCCCAACATTCAGAATAGGCCCCAGCAGTAACGCCTGAAGGGCTGGTTTGTTAACCTCCAGTGAACTCGCTTACGACCTATTCTGCCTCTCTAGTGAAAGATGGAGGGACCTGCGATTTCTGGAAAATCATCGGAACATCTGAAGAAAGAATCCTGTAGGTTAGTTACATCTGAGTCGGAACACAAATGACGGCTGTACGCTTGACCTTACGTGACATTTTGCTTTCTATTCACGGTGCGAAGTCATTGTAGGATCAAGAGGAAATGTGAAAGGAATTATTAGAGCAAAGTGGGCCGATTCTGGGTCGCGAATCCTGATAGCGTTTACGAGTCTCGTAAGAGGGGAATGGTGGATGCGAAAGTGTAGCGGCCGGTTCTCGACTACGAAGGACATCGCGTTCGCTAAGTAGCCAAGGAAGGATCACGTTCAGCTTGGCAATTATGTCTTGCGGTGTTCCGTGGCGGACAGTAATTAGTACGCGTTGTAGAAAATCGACTCGGAGTATAAAAAACGAAATCAAGGATAACGATGATGGTGAACAGTGGACCAAAGCGAACAGTCGGTCATGTTGCATTGTAGAACCCAGCAACGTCCTTCGTTCTTCAATCGCTTATCTGAGCAGATAAACGCTGGCCGATCAGATAAGAGGCCATGAACGGACGGATAGGAACTTGCAGTAGAGTAACGTGACCGCCATTGCACCCGAACGCATTTGAGGAACAATTGGTGGAACTGCAGGAAAAAAAAGCAATAGAGAAAGAATAGCGTACTTGGGAAAGGACAAGCGAAAGACTAACTAAAGGCGCGCAACTTCCTATGGAACCTTGAAATGAGACACAGAATTGTCGGCAGAATTTCAGTCATTGTTTACAAACATGTAAAACTGCAAAATGAATATGCTGAGCAAGTTGTGGGCAGTCAAAATTGGCTAGAAATAAAGCATTACGTATAAGCTGTGCTATTGTCCGAGCATTCAAAGCTTTCATAGAGTACTGCTAATGAATCCTTCCAAAATTTGCGCCAGCGGAGAACTTAAGACCTTCCTGCTGGAGAGCGAAAGCCCGGAGGCTGGCACTTTTCATGTGTGACGCTTTAGTTTTAGCCTATTTGACTGCCCACAACTTTCCTGGAAAGTTCGTTATGCAGTTTTGGTTTCCATACTTGTAACCAGCATTTGAAACTTTATCGAAATTACTGGGTCCTAATCCAAAGTTATAAGGTAAGTTTAATGCCCCCACCCCGTGGTAGGAGGTGCAGCGGTTTTCGAAAACCACGTCAGGTTTCGCTTAGAACTCTTCAGAGCGGCTGAGATGATGTATAGCAAAGGAGATGGAAAATCTGAGTGCATGGCTCGAATATCGCTTGGTAGAGTTCTCTGTATTCAACAAAGCACATGCTCAGTCCGAATAAACACTTTGAAGACTTGGCGATATTTCGCGTGATTCGGCACGTGGGACCGCGACCTTTTTCCCATTTCAAAAAATACGTCTCAGTGCTGAAGCATATCTACAACAACAATGCCAAAATTGCCATAACTTCTTTTTGTTCTCCCTAGCGTTAGTCCCGCACAGTTGCAGGGTCAGCTGTTTTTGTAAACCGTCGCCATGTTGTGCTATCCTGGGCATTTCTGTCGGGGCCCTCTTTTCGAAGAGGCCCTTCTTGATGGCGTTTCTCCAACACGTTTTTGAGGCTTCTTGCGGCCGCTTGTCTTGCACTTTGAAGTCCATTGCTGTTCTTATCGGATGATCCTGCGGCCTCCGTTTCCATCCAGTTGGAGGCGCTGTTCCCGTTACTTCAATCGGATTGAGGCAGTCTTCGTGACCGCTCTGACATCTTCGCTTTGGACCAGGGTGAATCGGCCGTCGCGCAAAGATGGGCGAGGGTATTTTGCGAAGAACGGGGGGGGTGGTTGTGAGCTCAAATACCAGTCACAAAATTGAAGGCATCAACTCATGGCAAAGTGGCAAATGAGGACAGACTTCCAACTACCACTGCGACTACCCACCACAGTTGCGGTTGAATGGCTCATAACAAAGCAGTTATTCTCACTAAATCACTTAGAGTGGAGGTGGGAGGTAAATTGGTATCACGAAGCGACAAATTCATCAATCTCGTCTACTCTCCCTACTTTCAAGAAACTTCTACCATATCCGTAAAAAATCAGTCCAAAGACAACCTCCTTTAATGACCTCCATCAACCGCCGTTCCCACTATGACAACCTTGCTCAACCCCAAATATGATCCCCCACCTTTCCGAACCCACAAATGCGACCCGCTCGTTCAAACGGACGGACGGTTGACCCTGTTTCTCTTAACTTTTTCCTTCATCTCTTCATCGTAGGCCACCTCTACCTTGACTTTTGATTGGTTGTCTTTTCATCGTGAACCTTGCCTCTGAGGAGAAAACTGGCTTCTCTTCATCTCCTTCTTGGATCTTCACTATTCTTACTATCATTACCTACTGTTATTTGTACTATTGCTACTGTTATCCCTATTAATGTTGTTGTAAATTATGGTTTCTGTAGTATTGAGGGTACTTTGAAGACTCCATTCATAAATGTTATACTAAATAATGAAGATATTGAGTGCGCGTGCATATGTGGTGCGCGCATTTCTCATCAAGTGTTGCCATTCTTCTTTTCCAAGAACCCTTCAAGTTTTGTCCTCCTTCACCAAGCGCTCTCATCAAGGGCTTATCGTTCAACCATTTACGAGAAGGCTCTTCCACAGTAGTTTCGTCGTGAAATTAGTTCAAAACCTTTATAATCATAAATCGAGACGAGCGACACTCGCATTTGTCTTGTTTTTGTTTTTTTTGGCACCATTTCATCCCAACTCATAAGGAATGCTCAGTTGGTCAGTCCGGCCATTTGTAATGAGGTGTGGTGCACTGTATTCGTCTTGCGACGCTATCAAATCCGCTTTCGGTATCTGCGGAACGATTCTCTGAAAGGAGTTACGAGGGTTTCTTCTCGCTGTGGATTTCTCACAGTGGTGCCCTCTAAGTCCTTCCATCCCGCTCGCTTCGCTCAGATCGAGCCGATTACAATGCCGGCCGGTGGGCCTGGTGGTGTAGTCGATAGTACGCTTGCTTCATAGTGAGGTCACATGACTTGAACGAAGCGAGGCTGATGGGAGGATGTAGAGGACACCACTGTGAGTAAACTAGAGGACACCACTGTGAGTAACCTGCAGTAAGAAGAAGCCCTCGTGACTTCTTTCAGAGAATCGTCCCGCAGATAACGTAAGCGGATTTGAGCTCAGCGCCGCAAGACGAGTAGAGCGGACCACACCTCATCAGAAATGGCTGGACTGACCAATTGAGCAATCCTCGTCGGCTTTTCATGGTATACGTACCATAGCTTTCAACACTCAGACATACAGTAGCGCTCAAAAGTCTTCGGCCAAATGCTTTTCCAACCGTAACTTCTTTTCTACTAAATCAATTTGGTTCCAATTTTTATATGTTTTGCGCGAACAATCCTTCCTCACAAAATTAACATATTGGTGTCGACTTGGATGAAGAGCGAAGAACGAAAAACACACTTTAGTGGAAATCCCCGAGTATGACCAAATGCCACGAAAATTTCAAATTATTGTAAAAATCTTATTACTGTATAAAACAGTCGACCGCATGATGAGGAACATTAAACTTATCCAGTAGTTTGTCGGTAACCTTCGAAAGCCACTAAAACCCAAACACGGCCTGAGCATGAAATCGGAACATGAATTCATTGTCTACAGAGACGACTTCCCCCTTTTTTCTCCATAGATGACAAGTTTTTTGTTCATAAGTGCGGCTCTTTTCCCTGCCGAAGGTTTCCTCGGCCCTTCCCATAGCACTTCGATGGCGTTCACAGCATGCGGACGAATTTCTTCTTCCGCTAAAAGCACGCCATGCACTTCAAATCACTATTGCATAGTAGAGTTGTGGTGCTTTGTATCAATCTATTGCTAGAAAACGAAGTCGGTACCGTACAAGTGCCATACCCGTAGACATACAATACCTTCTATAATCTATCTGATACATGCGCACTCACTACTTCTCGAATCCTGTGAAGTTGCTTGAGTGCCAGGTGGTAGGGAATTGATTGGATCTGCTTACGACTCGTAAACTGAACTCGTAATCCTCGCAGGGCTCCAACGTCATCTGGAGCGACGTGAGCAACTTCAGAATGCTTGACGGCAACGATGCAACGCATGTGTGACGTCTTAACGGAAAACTTTTCGATCCAAGGTATCAGGTGCCTTCCGTGAAACTGGGGTGGAGACTTGGTTATGATGGTGCTTAAGATAGGAGGAACTACTGCATAGGATTCGGAAAGTGATGAGTGGGGATGTATCAGATAGATTCCAGAAGGTGTTGAGCATCCACTGGTATGGCATATGTACGGTACTGACCTCGTCCTCTAGCAGTAGGTCGACACAAAGCACAACAACTCTACTATGCAAGAGTGATCTGAACTGCATGGCGTGCTTTTAGCGAAAGAAGAAATCCGTACGCATGCTTCGTAAGCGCTATCGGAGCACTATGGGAAGGAATGAGGAAACTTTGGGCAGGAAAAAGAGCCACTTTTATGGGCAAAAAACTTGTCATTCTTGAAGGAAAATGGGGGAAGTGGTCTCTGTAGACAGTGAATTCATGTACCGATTTCATACTCAGGCCGCGTTGAGGTTTCAGTGGCTTTTGAAGCTTACCGACAAAGAATCGGATCAATTTAATGTTCCTCATTATGCGGTCGATTGTTCTGTTCATTAATAAGATTTTTACAATGATTTGAAATTTTCTTCGCATTTGGTCATACGCGGACATTTCCAGTAAAATGTGTTTTTCGTTCTCCGCTCTTCCTATAATCCGACACTAATATGCTCACTTTGTGAGGAAGGATTGTCCACAAAACATATCAAAATTTGAACCAAATCGATACAGCAGAAAGGAAGTTACGATCGGAAAAGCATTTGGCCGAAGACTTTTGAGCGCTACTGTATAACGTGATGAGCCGGTTAGCTGATATCGGCAGTGAACCGCGAGGCTGAGAGCTTTGGCACTTGATTTTGACTTGTTTTTGAATGTTAACTGCTGTTTTTGGCAGCACTTCGCCTTGTGAACAATGAAAAGCTGAGTCGGGATGAAGTGGTGCCCCAGTAGCGTAACTGGTAGTGCACTTGCCCGGAAAGCAAGAGGTGCGGCCTCTATTCCCGCCTGGAGTGAAAGTTTTGTTCACAACTTAGCATTCTTGTGAAACTCGCATTTGTGCGAACTACTGTTGTCAAAGTCACATTTTTAGGGCTTCAGAAAAATAGCAACATTCTACGGCTGAAGCATTAAGGAGTTGATGATCCAAACGCTAGAAGTATTATAATTTTTAGAAAGGTTTTATCGAGTCTATATAGTTTCTGGATTTCACATTCCTTGTTTATCCTTTTGCTGTTGCTGATATTGTCGTTCCCTTCCAAAAGCTTGAATGGGAACTCTTCCATATTAAAAGTCAAGGGCGACGATGAGGATAAAAGTGCCTCCCCCTTAGTACGCCATTGATAAACTTCTTCTTTTTAGCAGGCGAAGCACCAATGAAGCACCAGTGTGAAGAGCACGGTCGCCTTATAAGCCCCGCCCAACATCAAACGTCATTTGCCTTCTAGTAATTCGTTCTGAATACGAGGGATCCCAGGGGCTCCTCGTTGTAGTGCTCATTCTCCTAGGATGATCACTCCTCAAATTTCAAAGGATGACTTCTGACATTTTGTCGAATGCGTGATTATTTTGAGTCAGCACAGGGAATCTAGCTCAATTCTTAGGAGTTTTAATGGTTATTCGAGTTTGACCATCTTTGCGCCTCACCATTCTAAGTCCAATCAAAAGAATTGGCCGAATCCATTGAAGAAGTGGATATGGATCTAACTGTATACATATTTTCATTTCGCCTAGCATAGTTTAATTATTCCGGGTCTAGTGTGCTGCGATTGCCTGAATGAGGCGGATGTATAGGATAGAGAAGGTGTGTCCATACGTCTGACAATGAAACGAATTCGATATCCTTTGTGCGCCTTTATGTGTAGTGTGGTGTTGCACCACACATAATCACTTCCTCGGCATACCTCGCTCCACATTCAACAACATCCGCCGAACTACTACACGCTCATATTTTTAGTAATTTTTGGAGCAAACTCACTGCCTCAGTCAGTACAGCTGTAATTTTGATCTGCGGCAACCGACCATAAAAGTTGAAAGGCTTGACGAAACCAGTAATTTCCTTGAATATTTCTCACTGGCTTGTTATTATGCCTCGGCCTTTTCTGAAATACTAGCCTGGAAGTATGATAGCACTCAAACCCTTCATATCTCAATGGATGTTCATGAGCTGGTCAGAAAATTTTCGATTCCATTGATACCTCGCTTTAAATCATCGGCAGAAATTCTAGCTCCTAAAAAGCTATAAATATCTACCGTACGTTCCAAATCTGTGCCGAAATGGGTCAAGGTTCTACTAGAATGGTGCTGCTCACCTCACAAGGAAAGTCCCTCAGGTCGCCACGGCCATTCAAGAAGCGATGCATACGCCTAGGTGTATCTTCGGACGCTGACTCAAATCTGCCTTCCAAATCTGCTAAACGATTCTCTGAACGGAGTTACGAAACAAAACAGCGCAACGGTAGTGGTCGGTGCTCACAGACAAAATGTTGAAGGATCGGTCTCTTATAGTGATTACTGTTTTGCATTCATCAGGAACTCAGTTAAACAGGTTAGCAAAAGCAGGTTAGTTGTATCCCCGAAGAACTGAAACAGTAAACGCAATAAATAGACCGATCCTACGACTTTCTGACTATGAGCCAAGACCACTACCGCTACGCTGTTTTGTTTCATAACTCCGTTCAGAAAAATCGTTTAGCAGATTTGGAAAGTAGATTTGCGATTAGCATTCGAAGGTGCATCTAGTCGGATGCATCGCTTTTTGAATGGCCATGGCGACCTGAGGGGCTTTCCTCGTCAGCAGGATAGGCTACTGTCCGCTGAAAAATTGGACCATTGAAGTCACAGGCGCTTGAAATGTAAGGGCACGATTGCGATCTCGATATCACGAGCGCAGTCCGTCAGAGCTTGGGAAACCTGACCACCTTCTTTGTGATTCATTTGTTGTCGTCGTTTTCGTCTGCAAGCGCTGAGTGCAATCTTTTCCGTTCAAATGCAGAATTTACGATGAAAAAGCAACCCAATACAAATTAAGTTAAGGATGGTGAGTGGTACCACAAAAAAGGAGAGCCATGAGAAACGGCTCAAAACCCGAGAAATGGGACCCCTTCCTTTCGCCTTGATCTCGGCATTGATGCGGCTCCAGTCGTTTTGCCCTCTTCAGTATAACGCTCTTTCTGCATTCCAATCACTTGCTGCGTATAGACACGGGGGAAGTGATTCGATAGTCTATGGGCGTGGATCGCCAAGCGCGCCAAGAGTGAGCCATGCTAGATCGCCGAGGTCAAATCTTCGCAGCTGATTGCGTGTCAGTCCGCACCCTCAGGAGGTCCGCCTGTATACTCACTAGGCAATCCTCCCCTTCTTCGACCTTCGTTGTTATGGTGGAGTCTTTCCCTGAAGGATTAATGGGCTGGTTGAATGCGTGAGAGCGGCGTTACTTTGATATAATCAAAAATAATTGCAAGAAAATTTCCCTGATTCGTTGTCAGTAATACCCAACTTTCAATATGGAAGTCTTGAATATGTGAGTAAGTTGCAGGATCCTTAACTATCCTCGCGTATAAAAGTCCTGTTACAGTTGGCCCAAGATGCTCAAAGGATTGAATGCAGATTGCTCACCTGCATCACCGGGAAAACTGCAATGAAAGCACTGTAGGCAGATAGAAGGGCTTGACGTCTAGTGGGAATTCGTTCTCTTACCGCGATTCATAAGAAGTCAGCTCCATTTATTGACTCCTTTAGTGGATTGGTTGCGCCCCTACTGTAAAATTTGTCCACTCTCTTTTGGTGGTGAAGAACGCACTTTGCTTCTCCTTGTTCACCATGTGTTGAAGTTCCGATTTTGTGTTGTTGATATCCTTAATTTCGTTTTATTACTTTGGCCTACAGGCATTTTTTTTGAGCTTTTTGCTCAACTTCCTCGCATTCTGAGCTAATATTCACTTATGTGTACAAATACAAAATTCAAAATCCATTTCATCAATAATTCTTCAAAACCAATCAAATCGATTTTAATATATGTACATTACATATATTATACTTTTGAATAGGCCAGAAAGTTTCCCTCCATTCTCACATTTCCTTATTTACAAGGCCTACAGTCGTGGGCTTTATAGAGCTTTGTGAATTGCAGCTGCTAAATGAAGAACGCTTAATCAGATTTCGCTCAAAAAACCCTTGATAGCAAGTCTGACTAATACTTTTTCTAAGGCTTTCCTCGGATCAGCTTACTGATCGAGCTATTCAAGAAAGCAAGATACAATCACGTTGAATCCATAGAGAGTTGCCAAATTGTGGTGGAGTAACTGCTGGCCTAAAATGAGCTCCCAGGCAGATGAGACTGTCGCGCAAGGTCTCCAAGTCACGGTTGAGCAAAGAGAACAGAAGAAAGGAGGGACCTGAAAGTGAGCAAGTCAGCTTTCAATTATGCGAGTGG
>KZ349512.1:15950-30309 GCA_002352805.1 Teladorsagia circumcincta | reverse complement strand
TCAGTGAGACGATAAACGCTTAGAACTTTTATCATACTCACAGAGAAGTCCCTCTATGCCTTCAATATCTAATATGGTGTTGTATGGTTCATCTGCTCGACTCGTAGTTTTTCTGCCTTTCATTCACACTCCCTGTTTTCTCCTCTCTACCTCATAAACTTCTCCACATCATAGAGCTAGGAGGTCTGTATTTTCCGTGTTCTTGACGATTTTTTACTCTTTTCTCCAATCGCGGTCCACTTCCTATCCCTACTCTCATATCCTAGTGGAATTACCGCACTATTTTGATCTGGGCTTTGCCGAGACTGTGGTGATCGTGAGAATTGTGAGCGTTTTGATTTGAATGAACGCTTCCTTCTGAATGAGCAGTGCTGCAATGGATGCAAGGACTGCAAGTCTGAATAATGCCCTCAATTGCTTTGTCATTTCCATCTTATTTCTGAAGTTGGCAGACTACGATGAGGCAGTGAGCGCACCTGAAGTTATAGAAAGGCTCCAGCGTATCTCGCTTTTTTCCTTCACGAAGGCTATACCTTTGGAGGTCTAGCGCGATTTGGGTCAAGTACAATACTCAGAGAGTTTGCCAAAAAGGATTCACCCCAGTGATGCCAAGAGCGATTCAGCCCAATGAAGCATGTGGATTTGCCCTAGGCATTTGTGAAGATTTCGATTTACAAAGTTAACAAGAAATCCCGACTGTCGTACCCCTTTTGTGCTTATCGGACTGAGCACTTGTGCGATCACTTCGCCGTCAGACATGAAGTAATGACCAGTTCTCGAGTAGAATGGCCGATAATTTGACAGGACAATCGGCACGATTGGGAAACCGCCCTGAAACAAAATAGCTTTACAGATGATGGCCTAAAAGCGCGTAACTAAGTGACCTACCCGAACAGCAATATTAAATGCTCCCTTTTTGAACGGTAGCATGCCATCACCATGATTTCGTGTTCCTTCGGGAAAAATCCAGATCTGAATCATAGTGTAGAGTGAATCTAACACTTTGGACCATAGTGAAAATCGCGCGAGGAAATGGCACCGTCTCATTGAGTATTTTCTCCTGTTCTTTCCACTCTACCGCGCAGGCATTACTCTTGCCACTCGCGAGCCGTCTGTGCCTTGCGCGCGTGCATTAACTCTCGTCACTACTCTCGCACAGCAGAGAGCCATGGTCAAGGAATTCCTCAACCATTATTCACCCTGCTTGACTGAAGGTCCATAGCTTCTCAAGGAGACTATACTATGTAGGTAATAAATCGCAACCGCATGAAGGCCGAAACGTTTCTTCGATTTAATCACGAGAGTAAGGAATTATTGATCAGCAGCAGAGAGTATGTCGCAGCGCCCAGCAGGCCCATACACGCGCCACTGTCCGCCCACCCTCTCGCCGTCTTACTGTAGCCGTTCAGCATGGAGGGCCATAGCGTTGAAGAGGTCAGCAACGATACGAGTCGCATCAATGCGGAAATCGATGGACAAAGGAGGGGTCCCATTTCTCGAGTTGTGGGCTGTTTCTCATGGTTTTTCATTATCTCTGCACCACTGACAACCTCTACTTTGATTGTAGTGGGCTGCCTTTGCATCATGAATCTCGCCTTTGAGGCCATTGGGGCCACAGCTCGATGCTTTCCCGCTGTTTGAAGTCGTGTGTCCTGGCCGAAGGAGATAGCGCGGGGAATGGGTGAGTAAGCCACATAAAAATCCATACTAACCTTTTTTCTTTTTCGTCGAGGTTCCTCTAATTTGCACTCAACGCTCCTATGGTTTTTGTGAGAGACATCGAACACGAAACATGACAACATAAATAACTGGGAAAACCATTTGTCTCACCTTTAAGTTATATTTCTTCATTTGTTTTACGCATCGTTCAATAGTATCGGACACTCGGCCGCGTTTGAACCGCTTCACAAAAACTGCATTCGCCTGAGGAATAACTAAATTCGTCTTTCCTATGACAAAATATTGCATGCTAGGTATCAATCCTTCCATCTAAAAAACAACAAGCAGAGAAAGACAATGAGAGAAGAGAATAAGATGGAACTTACGAAAATACTGGTCAGGTTGAAAAAAGGTATGTATTTGAGAGATTCCTTCATCATCACAGTTCCACGAGGTGGCCATACTCGAGTCATTGATACTACGTCTAGAGCGCTCTTAACGACTTACATTGGATGTGGCTATACTTGCCTCTGATGCTTGATTTTCTTGAGTTGAGAAGTACAGAAGAAAATTTTCGGGCAAGTGGTCAGCTACTGGTGGAAGGTTTTTCAGCAAGGTACTGCAGGCTATGTGCGTAATCTCTATTTCGAAAAATCGTCGCGTGCAGACCTCCACCATAAGTGAGAACGGTCACCAAGTAAATTTGGCAATTAGTGATTCATAATGATAGCTGATAGGTGTTGAATGAGAGTTGTAATCAGTGATAATTGATAGAATACAAGTGCAACAGGCTGATAATTTCATCGTCAGATAACATTTCCATTTTGTGGACGGCGTCGTCGCCTGTGGTGTATGGTCTGCACACGACACGCTTCTGGCTTTCTGGAACAGTGGGTACTTCCTTACACCATTGAGCTCTCTGAAAATTTAAATCACTTCTCATCCTTTCTCATCGATGAATTATTAGTGGCATGTTCCCTTGGAAGGTTATACCTAGTTGTAACGCCACTCATAACCTATTTCTGCCCGTCCCGATTAAAAAAGTGGAAACAAACCGATTGGAACAAATTCTTGTTTTGAGTAAAGACTAAGAGTACAGCAGTTTTTGTCGATAGGTGAGCGGTGTACCACCGTTAACGTGAACAACATTTGTTAGAATATTGAAGTACCTGATGGTTGCAGATGACCACAGCACAGTCGGGAATTTTTTCAAGATTCTCCTCGAAGCCGCGTACATCTACATTTATTCCTGTCCAAAGCGTCCAATATTTGAACGTATGGAAAATAAGATCGGCTCCCTGAATCACAACTAGCATGGAACATACGGAAGAGGCGAGATGAATTTAATTTTTTTTTCCTATTTCGAGTATTTTGTTCATCCTTATCACCATCAGGGTGGAAATCACCTCGAATGGTCAGGACGCTCCACTTCACTCCCCTCTCGAAAGAACCTCCGCACGATCCATTTCTACCGATCAACTACTTCGGAATAGTCAAAGTTGACCATGGGTAGAAGTCTACCGTTGCGCTACAGCGCAGTCACTTGTCATGTTGGTCTTGCTTGAGTGAGATTTCGAGATCGATTTCTCGGGTAATTGCGCCTGATTTTTTCCGAATATTATGGCAAAAGGCTTCCTGTCGCGCTACTTCGTCGATAGTTGGTCTTGATTGCCCATTTAAAGAGTTTGCCAGCAAGTCTTAACAAATTTGGGGACCATTATTTGCATATTGTTGCGCATGGCGCCTGTTCAGCGCACGTGCAAGATATTTAAATACTGAAGAAATAAAATATACGCGCTCAGAAGATATAGGTGCTGCTAGAGGCGAGCTTCTAGTCAAATCTGACCAGGGAAGATCATCAGTTCGGTCCGGCCATCAGCAGTGAGCTTTATACCGTTGCGCTCAAAACTGCCTTCATAATCTGCTAAACGATTCCTTGAACGGAGTTATGAAGCAAGAAACGCAGCGAATGTCATTGTGACATTAAAGCTTGTGAAGTCTTAAATCTATCAACACTTGCCAACAACAACACTTTGCTGAGAGCATGGAGAAGTTGCGAGCAGGTACTTCAACCTCTTGCCTGCGACACAAGGTACTACCGCTGCGCTACCTCGCTTTATAAGTCCATTAAAAAAATCGTTGAGCAGATCGAGAAGACAGTTTTCAGCTTAGCGCCTTGAGACGAGTGCAAGGGTATGGAACTCATTACAAATGGCCGGACCGGCCGACGACCTTCCTTGGTGAACTTGCTTCGGAAACGCGAGTAAACTGTCGCTGGCGTTATTTTGTCGGTAACTTTAGGCCGAGAAGTCTATGGATATTTGAATTCGCCAAAAAGCTGATCCCTCGACTTTTTGCTCTCTGAACCTGCGCTTAAACTCTGCAATCTCTTGCTTCTCAACTACATAGGTCCGAGAAATACCTTCAGATTCAGAAGACAGAACTGAAATCGGCGTTCAAAGTACATCTAATGGTGTTTACCTACTACTCGCACATGGGCGAATGGGGGGTGTGCAAAAAACATTTTGCAATGCCGAGGCTTGCTCCGACACTCTTTGTTGATATGATGTTGTTCTGGAGCCATATATCAAATTGATAACTGGTTTAAAAGTCAAACTGTAGGTGAGGGGCCCAAAAAAGTACAAAACCGCATAAGTTTATAAATCTCTAGGGAGGCGGTTCACTGAATAACGCACCAGGTGCGAGGCGATGAAACGCAGTAGGAGAATCCAGAGATCTTTTACGCAGTGACTAGAGAAACACAGTAGAGCACTAACTTGTAAGGAATTCATCGCTTTCCCCAAACAAGAGATTCTTCAGACACCCTGCAAGAGAAGACGGTAAGGAACTACGCCTCTCTTCAATATTCACCGAGGCAGCATGGTTTGCTAGTTTAGTTAGCGGTTGAAAATGCACGTTGACAGTAATGCAGAAGTGTAGAGCTGCTAAAAGAGACATCCTGAGTCGGCAAAATAGGGTCCTCCGCTTTTTTTGGTAGATGAGAATATACGATGGTTGATGTTATAAAAAAAACAGGCGCTCTTGCAAGATGAAGGACCACTTTAGTAGCAGATGTTTTGAACCACGTGAAACATCCTGTTTTCCTTAGAAACAGGGCTTAGCCTTAGGCGGAGAGTAACTGAGATGCACAGGAGATTTTTGCTGAAGCTCCTACCACCACCTAGGCTCAGTCCTAGAGTCCTCCGTGTCTTGCGATAGCGCTAAAACACACTCGCTTCACCTTTTTTCTGCAAGGGTGAAGCCCGGACCAATCGCCCGTTGTAGCAAATTCAGTGGAGAGGAAAGGCGCTCTGGGGCCGGGTGCAGCGAGCCCCAACCAGGGGATGGGTCCTCAAAACTCTGCTTCTCTGCTTTGTCGATGACGCAGCTCTCGTGGTTAAGGATAGGGGAAGAGTCCAGAGATGCAGAGTTTTGGGGACCCATCCCCTAGGTGGGGCTTGCTGCACACGGCCCCTGGGCCAACGGCGCAGTGTGAGCGCGAGGACTAGCGAAAAGTTTTTAAAGCCACAAGGCAGAGCAATGAAAAGGACACTTTCGATCGACACTGCAACTTTTATTCAAAGGCAAGTGCGTGGCGTACCCACGGCCGAAGTAGTTACTGCAAATTGCTTCATATCTAAGCGAGCACGATTAAACATATGGCTTCAGAAGAAACCCGACCCCTTCAAACCGAGCCAAAGTGCAAAAAGTATGTATAAGGAAAACGGCGAGTTAGTTTTACATAGAGAGGTGGTAGAGAATCCTTACACAAAATATTCTCAATTCGGAGAATTCAAGGTCAAGACAGTGCCTGTGTAAACCTCACGTTTTCAAAACATTAGGGAAAACCAGAGGAACGATTTTTGAATTGCAATTGGAAATTCGCAGTAGTTGTGGGAATTTTGAAGGAGATTGAATTTTTCAAATATTTCCACTGCTCGTCTCGAGTAGTTTGCATTCAACCGCTGAGTTTTCCATTTAAGGAAAGCAGTTTTCTGATTAATCATGGACAGTAATCCATCAAACTACGAGTGCAACTATTACTTGTTTCGGGAGGGTTGTTGCGGAAAGGCGGAACTCACATTACCGGCAATCCAGGAAGGAATCATCGTGATGTTGCATTCGATGCCGTGAAGAAATATGCACAAGTAGAAGAACGAGATTCTCAGAATGTAATGGCACCATTGGGAGACGTTGTAGAGAATGACGAGTGTGGCACAGCAGAAGAGCAGCAGCACCGTCGTCCACTCGTCCATGTCGAGATGACCGATGGACGGGCACAATGCCGAAACACCGAAAAGGTGAAAAATGCTAAATGGCAGGTGATGAGCGACTGCGTTAAGGCCCAACAGGTAAGAGCCAGTGGACGTGGGCGTGGGAGAGAGAATGTGATGTAAAAGGAAGGAGTTTCAACAATGTTCGCCACGTCTGTCGCAATAATGTCTTCATGATCGATGACATGTCTAACGGAGAATCACCGGAGATTTTCGAACAAGCGAAAAGGTCCACTCAGAGATGTGCTGTGATTGAGTATCTAATAGGACCATTTGGAAAACGGTACATGGCTAGATTACGAATTTCACTGCAGTCGTAGAAATTCGGTACTTGCAAGTAATCTCACTAGCATGAGCGTGATTCGGCAAGCTATCCAAACACTCTCGCCGGGGCGGACCACTTGACCCTTAGGTTAAATTTTCAGAATTTTCTATGCATGCAGAAACATCTGTAAGTTGGCTGCTTTCCATGTGCTTCTATTTACACTAAGTCGAAGCCAAATGTCACTACTATTCTTAATAAACATAAAATGTCTGGAATATTCGAAAAAGATTCGGATGTAATCGCAAGATACGGGACATACTCCAGGTTTGGGCCTAGGACGGGCAGGAACTTCGGAAAAATTGGAAAATGCTCGAGCACTTTCCCCTCCCCTGAAGCTTAGTCCCGGTTCCAACAGAAAGGAGATGTTTTTGATTGATAACTGCTGTTTTTGGGACTTGCGAATGTTTCACAAAAATGCTGGCTTGTAGACAATACTTTCGCTCTAGATGTGACCAAGGGTTAAGCACTGTCGCAGAAGTTTTATCCTTTCAAGCTTTAAAGACGACTTAAGGCCCGTGAACTGTATCTATTCTCTCAATGAGTCCTGTCAGTAATACCGCTGTAGAAATTTCGCAGCTCAATTCTGAGATACAAAGGTCGTGAAAGGCTTCGCACGAGCTCCGCCCATCGTAGAAACCCACGCCCCAACCGGACTCTATTGGTAACTATTACAAGATGAAAAATTGCAGGATTCCCGATAAAGGTGAAAGCAAGGAAAGCAAGATATGAATGATATACAACATGATAATAACAACCTTTTCGATATATCGCTGAGTTTGGTGTGCTGTAGGTCAAGCGCTAAGCCTTCCGGATGCCTGTTTTCTTCCCCTGCCCCATTGAAATTCTATCGAAAAATGGTAGTGTCCAATGTATTTTGGATCCGCTTGGTAAACTTCGTGGTGAGTCGACTTGAATACGTGTATCTACCCTCATTCGAAAGCCAGGCAATTCACACCCAGGCTGTCGGTGAAATGGCAATCAATGCGATAATTCAATAGCAAAAGTGTTTAGAAGGTGTTTTCACAGTTTTGTAGTTCTCGAAGTGTCCTTCATATCTCGCCGCATCAGTATGTTTGCACAACGTAAAGTATTTCAGAGCAAAAAAAGAGAGAAAAGGAGGGTCATGAAAGAGCGTTTGACAGAAGATTCTATTGCACAAACAGATTGTATTGCAGGTATTTTTTGGAAGAACAGAAGACCAACTGAACTGTTTCACGGCTGCAGAAGAGAGGCTAATCGTTTTTGGTAAGAGTGCTTCTAGGGATCTCATAAAATTCTCGGTTCATAGATATGAAGAATTGAAATAAAATGAAAAGTAAAAAAATGGAATGGAACGAAATGAAATGAAAAATATCACGCAATCACATAGATAAGGTTATGGTTACAGCTTATGGTCGCCATTTACGATAAAAATCGTCGTGTCACCCAAAATGCTGAGCTCGAATCGGTTCTCTGGGAACGAGAAGAACTGTTCATGACTTAGGCTGGTGTCTGAGTTCGCATCAGTCGCGAGATCAGAAATTGCAAATGCTCCATTTGAATATTCGAAACATTGCATTTTAAACAAGTAGAATCATGAACAGTCGTCACCCATTCGTTCCTTTTAGGAAGAAATGACGGGATTGGAGAGCTTCTCGCAGTATTGATCGGAGCACATGCGATTTCTGCGATCCGTTGCGCGACAGATCGCGGACTCTGACCCCAGCCTTATAACGATACTGCCGTCCTTTATGCAGCCCGGAGCTGATTCGAAGCTTTCGCTCCCCAAGCTACGTGCTCAGGCATATTCTTCCGCGCAGTGTTCCGACGTTGTGTAGAGATCACAACGGATAATTACAGTAGGGGTCAAAAGTGTTCTCCGAGACGGTTCTCAGTACATTCTTTTCCTTTCCCCCAAGAAAGGATCAGAAATAAGTTGAAGACTTTTCTACCAAATGTCTTGAATACTTAATTCTCAGTCACTCGGAAACACCAAAGAACAACCGATCAATACTTGAAGGGAATTAATTGTTCGGGTGAAAACAAAACATTGTGCGAAATACACTTTCGGCGAACACTTTTGACCGCTACTGTACATAGTAGCGACGCCCGTCAAGGATCACTTATAGTACAGAGCATTTGCTTAAGACTTGCCAGATGCGTCAATAGGGAAAACTAAATACCTAGATAAGGAATGGATTACCTAGATAAGGAATGGATACGATTGTGTCGAGTGAGTCAAAATTCCGTCGAGCAAGTCTCGTTTTCTCGTTGACACTGGGATAAAGAACGCGAAATCTACAGACAGTACTTACTTTATTGCTCATTCGGGGTTTTCTTGCAAAAATTTGATTGACTCCGGAGCTTCCGCTGACGAAACTCCTTTCCTAACTGCCAAAAGAGATTAGGTTGTGAGGAACATTCTTGCTATTTTCGACAGTTCTAGTTTCAATGTATTACAAGGTGTCCCATAAAGCTGTGAGTATGGCTCCCAAATGCTTCGAGCACAACTCTACTGCAGCCCGCATGGCATCCATGGCTGTCCTTTTTTTAAGATTTCTCACAAAAAGCTTCAGCCCCCATGTGGGTGCATTGTTTTGTGCAGGCTCTTTCCCTAGCATAGCCCACACAGGATGGTCCACCAGGTTGAAATCGAAGGGTATGGGAGCCGTTCGTTTGGGGATCTGAAATCGAGAAGAATATCGTGGACCGGTCCTGAACAATTTCCGCCTCTCACACAGAATCAACTTCCAGTGGGGAAGAAAGGTTTCTTCTCCGGAAAGGCTAGACACCATGACTAAAAATGGCGCACTGGAGCATTTGTTAGGTAGGCCAAGGCATCAAGTTTCATTCGCTTGTGAACAGACAGCGGTGGTGAGTGACAGGTACTTGAGACCCTTGTTCAGACCATGATAGGGATGGCTGCTGCTTCAGGAACACAATCTTTTGATCTCGTTCGCTGCCTCAGGACCTCATGCTGGCAACCCCGCAGTTTGAAGATTGTAGCTCCGAATAATAAGGAATCTTGTCGTTGATGAAAACAGTGCCCGACTAGTCGCCCTTCTCGACCCTCGACGTCAGCTCTTTGAACTTTTTGCCTCTACTGTGCTCCTCCCCTTGGATCAAGCACTGATACTTATGCAACTTATGATGGACTGTGAGCACCTACCTGACCAATCTCCAGGTGGTTCAGTGTTATGGTAACCCTTCACAAGTCACCTCGGGTATTGCGGCCGATTCGCTCCTTCATGTTTTCCCAAGATCTAGGACAGCAGAACGAGGCGGTCGCAACGATTACTACCTTTATGGTCCTTCTCTTCAGTGCGCGAAAGGCTGCGAAGCAGTTCAAAGTCCAAATGAGCGCCAGTACCAGATGTCCGACCCTGTTGCATGAGGGATTATATTCTCTCTATTGAGATTTGGGCGCACCATGAGGTAAAGAACAAACGACAAGCCGTAAAAGTGGGGAGGTCATTCACTATAGGTATATGATGGGATGTAATAGTCCACCAACAGTGGAAGTAAAAGTAGAGACAGGCACAGAAATGAAACTCAAAATGTGGTGCAATATGTACGGGACACCTTGTAGTTTTTATTGAGTTTTCGGTGATTGCTTCACTTTATGTATTTTAGAAAGCGAGTTTTTTGCTGTATCCAGAAGTACTTTGAGCTTTGCTTCAGAACGACCACTCTCACTTTTCACAGCTCTGAATACTATAGCTGTAGCTGCTATAAGCTACTCGTTTGGTCTCGCATTTACAAAAAAATTGCTGTGCAGAGATAGTTCGGAAAGGGTGTGTAACGATGACGAAAGCCCCGAATGTTATGAGGATGTTCGTTGCACGCGAATGTTAGTAAAAATTAGCGGACAGATTTGATAGAATCAAGTATGTATAGAAGTGTTCAAAGGTCGCTACAAATTTACGAGTAACTGATTCGTGGTTTAAAGTGGCGTGGAGTAGTTGAAAAGTGTGGAAAAGTCGATAAGGGGTGCCGTAAAGAATTGCAGCTCTAGAAAGCCGTATGCCCTTTTCTTCCTTCGTTCGAAGAAAGCGACCCATGTCGTTCAAATTGTGACGTACGATGCGGAATGGCTCCTTATTGTTAGCAACAAACTAATGAATTTCGGCTGAGTAGTTCGATCACGACTAAGGTCAACAGAACTCCGCAAAGGAGGATGAGGTTGTGCTGCCTGTCACGCTCTATGTGGCAAGCACAGCTCTCCAAGCCCAGGCGAGATGACCACATTGGAGCTGTGTTCTTAACATGAAGACCAATCTGTTCCAGATCATTGCGTTGTCTAACCATTAGTCGAATTATGGGATTTCCAGTAAGCATCGCCACCGAGGATGATCTCCATCTCGTTCACATAATGCTCACCTTGACATGTTTTTTGTTACTATTCCTAGGTTGTGCTGAAACAGAGTTAGACCGATGTCAGACTTTGCGAATTGAACGAGTCGCTAGCGGCTAGCGTCCGCGGTCACGCCGCGACCAGCAAATCGCTCGATCCGGTAGCAATTCACTGGTACCGCAACGCGACCGCAGACGCTAGCAAGTCGAGTGAATCGCTAGTCTAATAAAGTCTGACACTGGCCTTAGAAAACTCTGATTCCGCCGCCGCACACTTCGAGAGTTTTTAGGTTAGTTCATGCGTGACCATCGAATTGTAAGAGGCAAAAAACAGACAAAAAGTCCCAGCGATCTTATGCAATAAACATGAGATAAGAAACGAAACAAGATTCAAAACTGCAACAACTCGAATACAAGTTCTGAAAGGAGAAGAAAGCAGTTTTTGAAAGGATACGTCAATGCGAGAAGAGGCAGTTGAATATCTGGTATGTAGAAGGAAACGTTGAAATAAAGAAGGGATGGAGAGCTTCCACGAGGTGGGCCTCGTTTACATGCATAGTGAATTTATTGGAAAAATTGCCATGTTTAGGAGAATCTCGCGCTGCGAATGAACAATTGAGAAAGGACAAGCAAGTGCTTTCCGTTTGCGAACGCGCTTTGCTTCACAAGGAGACTTCTGGCAAGAATGACGTTAATGACGACACTTCTGAGTTGCAACGCGATTAGGTTCAACTGAGCTCGCTCGCTCTCCTCTCAAACGCATCCACCATAGGCGGTGAGCGACACTCGGGAGTGTTCTTGGCACGATATCGGAAAAGCTGAAGAGGAAAAGTCGCCTGTCCATGGAGCTTGCAAATTAACGGCTTTGAGCCATCCGTGGGCTCACGAAAAAGAGAAAAAAGTCGAGACGTAAGCCCAATCAATAATGAGTCCATCTAACACCTCATTCACCACAAGGCGAAGGTGTAATTTTTGAAATCTAACTTCTTTTCAAAGAGATCAAAGGTAGCATAACAGCACCTTCGCTCTCAGTTACAGGTACGATTATGCAAAATCTTGAATTCAGACGATCCCCTTCCTCCTTCCTCCAACAGTCGATGGTCATAGTCCATAATGTCGTTAAATAGCTCTGCCAATAGACACACTCCAAGTCCGCCCCGAAATTCGCCTAAAATTCCTCCAAACTGCCACCAAACCAAGGGACGGGACTGGAATTTACAAAAAAGACTCCTTCCCTATAAAGACGACCGCTTCAACATCCACCACCTCACCCTCTCCGCGAATGGTTCAGACAGATGCGTGGTGCCAGCTTGCTCAAAAGCAAGCATCAGTTTCAAATTGATGTGGGTAACTCCACTCAATGAAAGTACATACGGACTGGAGATGGACTGCAAGGGCATAGAAAGAGAAGAAATTCATGAAAAAAGCAGGAAATATAGAAATAGCATGCATTAGGAGTATACATCTCATTTCAAACGGCCACTTCGACCTATCACGTTCCAGTAAGAGGCAGCTAACCAGGAAAGGATGGTGGGTCGAAGTGGCCATATACAATGAGACTTACACTGATGAATGTCTTTTTGGAGGCTGATCTCGAATCTGGCTTCCAAATCTGCCAAACGATTTTCAAAATGGAGTTATGAAGCAAAATTGAGCAGCGGTAGTGGTCCCGGTTCACGGGCTAGAGGTAGCAGGATCGACTCCCTGGCGGCAGAGTTGGCTAAAAATTTGCTTTTTGTAATATTTTCATCTCCGGAACACAGTATCACACCTGGCTGTTGCAAAAATCCCGTCAGGAAACGATCCTACGACTTCTCGGCAATGAGCTGAATCACTACCTCTGCTCTATTTTGCTTCATAACTCCGTTCAGGTAATCGTTCGGCAGATTTGGAAAGCAGATTCGAGATCAGCGTCCAAAAAACATCTAACAGTGTAGGTCTCATTGCATATGGCCACTTCGACCAATCATCCTTCCGTGGTAAGCCGGAGGTGAGCGATATGATATAGATAGCTATGAATTCAGTCAATTATCGCGAGATCACTCAAGAGACTCACGGCAAAACTCCAACAACTATGCTTGAAACTTTTAAAAGTGTGTCCGCTACACGACACCTGAGACCACACGTTTCGAGAATGGAGCGATTCTAAAGCTCAGCTGAAACGTCCTACCGCATCCTCGTGCAGCGGTGGTAAGCCTTTTTCGGAGGAAATCTTACGATTTTCAGCTCAGCCGCCTTCTTGCGGACAAAAAAAAATACAATTTCCACAAGCACTTGAAAATTGACCTCACTGCCCTTTTCAGCCTGTAACTGCCAGCGTTTTGGGAGTTGAACATCCAGTCACCGGTTGGATGTTAGTAAGAAGTCACTGACAGTGGTTGTGTACATAATGATGATAGATAGTGAATGTGCTTGAAATAGAGTAGGCTCAAAAATAAGTTTAAAATACGCACGAGCCCTGCAAAAAAGTGCATCACTTCATGCGGTATGAACTGTCGCACCTTATGCCACCCCCCCTCCCCTCCTCTCCTCCTTCCTGAAAGAGACCGGCCACTTGTGTTGTTCGGTCTGCATCTGCAATCGGGTGATAGATACGACGGGTACCCACCAGTCCATCATAATCACACATAGTACGTGGGAAGTCTTTCAAAATACACCATTCCAAGGTGCGTTTTCATAACGAAAATCCACTGACGATGAGAAGGAAGGAAGCTTTTCATCAACGTAACCCGGTTCGGGGATCTCTGTTACTAGGGCTCGATATTCACGTCTATTGCTATTCACGAAGTACTTTGCCTAAGAGTTTAAATACTGCTAAAATAGCTTCTGAAAGTTGGGACGAGCTCAATGATGAGAACGGAATCATACTTTCAGTACTGATGGAGCATGCGAACAAGGGCAAGGAGTAAGTAACAAGAGAAGAGAAAGAAATTTCTGGACTCTTATCGTGTATTTACATTCGTAACAATTAACGAGCAAAGATATCAAGGTACAGAGTCTCCGATCCCGCCCTCTGTGAAAGACGAACTAACCAACAAGCCACAGCCTGAATGAGCTACGAGCTATTCGGAGTTGAACTACAACGACTACTCTTTTGAAACCATCCCCTCTTTGAATGGTGTTTCCACCCCACTCTGACACCATGTCGGTTTAGCTTCCATGTCACTCTTTGGTCACCTCGGTGAGCTTGAGTCGAACAACGGGCGGAGGGTGTCCTCAATGGGCCGACTTTCTTCAAAATCTCACTTATCGTTAGAGTTATAATTTTGTTTTATAACAACTAGGAGGATAAAACGATAAAGCTTTCGGCGTTGATCAATCCATTTTAGATGCGCCACGCATCTCTCTCTTCCATTTAGGATAGTAGTGGAACTTGATTAAAGCAACACCCCCAGGTCGAGTTGGTGGGGTAGAAGAGGTCGATAATAAAACTGTGGATGACGAGTTGATTGCAAATGACAAAAGAAACAGAGAATACATGGGACCCTTCAAAATAATGGTCGGAGATGCCGGACGAGTTGTCCGAACTAGCTGGCATTTCTTGCTGGCTAGCGCAGCAAGCAATGCAACTGCATTCGCGCATGCACTAACACAAGTAAATATACAGGCACCAATTCGAACAAGGAAATAAAAAATTCAAAGGATTAGGTGAGTAAAAGCCAACAAGATACAGGCAGCATTCCTTCGCACGCAGTACAGTTCACAGGCAATCGCGCAGGGACTACGCAGTCGCGCAAGGACACGCAGCCACGAGATCGGAAGAGCGGTT
>KZ349500.1:25620-35939 GCA_002352805.1 Teladorsagia circumcincta | reverse complement strand
CATCCGTGAAAATATGTTAAAAGTAGCGACGATTACGGGACGTAAACTGCTAAGTTTGGGAAACTGTATGAGTACTCATGGATTTGTCAGTCAGACACCGCTATCCCAAAAATATATCAAAGTTACGGTACACCTGCGTCAACACGAGTTTGTGGATTAATAAGCATAAGCGGCGACCGATTCTCGCATCCTCCCTTTCTTCTTCGGTAAATGTGAAAAGTTATTTGCAGAACGTTGCCGAAGAGCTTGTTAGAAGTGTGAACTAGCGTAAACAGAATGGTGTATTTCTGAATAAGTGATGAAATGGCGTGAAAAGAAGTACAGCAAACATTTTGCGACCATTGACGAGAAATCATTGATAACCACGAGACATTGCTGATAGGGGTAACCGACGCGGTGATAGGGATGTGAGCACACGCTTCAGTAGAAATTTTCAGAGAGTAAACAGTTGCGAAATTCTTCTCGTGCTTGTTGGGCATGAGAAACCAAATAGAGGTAATTGTTTTCTGGGTTTCTGGTTGGTTTTTCCCAGAAGAACTATAAAATAAAGTGGTGTTAGCTGCTCGACTCGACTAGCTCCGTGGAAATAAGCCTCTGCCTCTGACGTGATTCCGAAATCTTAAAGTATTTCTTATGAACGCGCCCCATATGAATTTGTTATGTAGACATCACCCACCTTAGATGGGCTGTTATTAAAGTGCTGACTTGTAGGCATAGCATTGCTTCAACCAAGACTCGAACACGGAACTGTGTTTTCAGCTTGGGGAGTAGTGTGCTACTACACCGCTTAGCTCCGGGTTCGATTCCATTTGTTGTGATAGACCTTGCTTTCGAACCAGCGTCATTTTTTTATTTATCTGATGGCCAATCACTGCAGAGAGCGATACAAAGTAATAATCTTTGGTATAGTAGTATATCGATATAATGATCGTTTTAATCATCATAAGAGGATCGTAGCTGTTTTATTTGACCTTATTCGCAATCTTGATCGATCTTTTTTGGAACTGAGTAGTAAATGGCTGATGGCTATATCAACTCTATCCTTCCGTTAGGTGTGAGTTCGTTGGTTTCCCTGTGCCTCACGGGTTTTTTTATTCGGTGAGACATTCACTCTGTGGCCCAAGGTTTCAATTCAGTCGTCGTCTCCGGACGCCGACGGTTCAAACATTGAGCTTAAAGGCTCACTAGTACACTAGAGGGTGAGCCAAAATTATGGTAACCGCGACCGCGCGCTGTCAAGCTCACTTTTTCCGAATTTCTTACCTTTTCCGTTCTCATTTGCTCACAATGAGATAGTAATAGGCAATGTGTTCTTCCTAAAGAATCAAAATCATAAAATTTTCAAAACTCATGAAGCAACCACATTACAATGTGCACATTCTCGAATTGAAAATGATGGAAAGCTCTGGCACGCTTCATCTAGAGACAGTTTCACGTATGAAACAAGCTAGCATGGACTATTATCGAACGCTGCACTAAGTATGGGACTACCTAAGATGAAACGAAGTGACTCGTGACTCGAAGTTATAATAGCTACCACCAAGACAAATAAAATGCAGAAGCTCGTTTTCTTCAATCGATTTTCGTACGGCCAATTTCGAGAAGTTGATGTTAAAGGCAAAGTTCGCGACCACTATAGAAGCCCTAATAGTGGCTAGAAGCGCAAGAGAGGCTAGTGCAGGGCTCACGTCATCATCCCACACAAAAACGAGGCCCCTGGACGCTAGGCGCCAAGGATTTAGGCTCGCTCCTGCAGTTGAGGCTCGCTCCGCCCACCACCGTAGCGACGCGGGCGAATCCGGACACGTCAGGGGCCCGGACACATCGTAGCTTGGAATGTCGTAGGATGATATCCAATCAGTAACTAGTTCATATGATTTAAATAGATTGCTTGACATTTGATTCTAATTTTTTTTTGTTTTAGTCTGCTTCCTTCAGTTTTCTGTTCGCATTCATAATTGATCCGATGTACCTTACACCAGTCCGCCATTTGTCCATAATTTCATTTGTTTTTTTTTCTTCAGAATGACTGTCATAGGTATTTCTACTGAGCTCTTTATTAAACTAGGTGCTAGGAATGATTGTGGATTTGGTGAGTGCTGCTCGTCAAGCAGATTGGGATCGCGCCCCTGAACTCTTATACCATCAGTGGGGTTCGGAATGCCCAGCTATACGCGCCCAATCCCGAACATCCATGGGAAGTTGCTCGAGATGATAAGGATATCAGTGAGTCTCCATAAGTTCTGAAGTTTTCACGAGTCATCTATATGAATTTGGTGTTTTTCTTCTGTGAGGTGTGCTGTAAATACTGTAAATTATAACTTTTAGCAAGACTTTCAAACTCAGCGCTATTCGTACCATTGGTGGTGCTCCTGCCTACGGCCTCTGATCGAACAGGCTGGTCTCTCCTCTGAACGTCGTCGGCCAGGTCAAATATGTGGCCATGTCTTCAAGAGTGGCGAACTTACATACAGTTGCAAGTAAGACTTATAACACTTCTTGATTGAATATTTCATCGTTTTATATTGCTCACCAGCAGTATATAGCGATTCCATAACCGCCCTTATGTTTGTAGGGACTGCGCAACTGATGCTAGATGTGTTATGTGCCACGAATGCTTTCATTTTTCTGAACATAAAGCACATAAATACAAGGTCTGTTCTACTGTTGGTAGAATTATTGTGGCCTCACTTTTCTGTTTTTTCTGTCTTCTGTACTCGGAATACTAAGCGCGATTAGACAAACTTCTGGCTGGTGTAGGAAGCTTCCACTTCCTTTTGGGCCATTGGCAAGAACAAACAGTAAACCATGCTATCCTTTCTTTTGCATGGTCTTCGAAGGGAAGCTCATCTGTGCAATTTGCTTCTAGTTCCTTCTTGAAGTGCCACCCATTATTTCGAAGAATCTATTGGGATCACCGTCCTTTTTTTTTGATTGTTTTTTTTTTGATATTCTTCTTTGTTAGTAATTTTTCATACTAATTGCGACACTGGAGTATTAGGGGCCATCAGAGTACGGGAAGAGGGGATAAGTTTGGGGAAATGTAATTGCTACGTGCTCCCTCCCTAGTCCTCCCAAGGCTCCCAGAGCGAGATTAGGGAGGGGATATTGAGGGTATGGGCTCTCTGCATATTGGTGCCCTCTCCGTTAAATACATCGTTGCCATAATTTCTACTGTTGTTCCTTCCCGAACACAAATGCTTTATCCAGATGCATACAGCCACTGGTGCGGGTTACTGTGACTGCGGCGACAAAGATGCGTGGAAAAGTGGCTACGCATACATGAAAAGAACGATCGATTTATCCTGTTATTGCTTTCTGTCAATGCATCTTTTTCAGGTGAGTATAGAAGATTCGGAAGATGTGCTAGTAGATGGATAACTAGTTTATCTTCCGACCAAAAAGTAAGTATTACTCAACGTCTATCGCAATTTGATGTATGATGTGTTGGTTTGAAGTAACTGGATGAGAGAAGGGGATGGTATTTGTCGTTTTACTTTTTCTTTTTTCCATCCTTCTATCTGTTTATTTTCTTCTGTTGTTTTAGCCTTGGCGGTACTGAGGTCCTCTTCAAAAAGTCATCATCTTTAGAGCAGTTCATGTTCGCTCAAGCCAGTCTTTGAGAATGGCCAGACATCAGTGCCAGCTCCTGCCGCACCAGCCGCTCCATCTGCAGTACAGCCACCGTCGGCGGCAAGGTAATGTGTTGGTTCATACACGTTGTGATGATGATGTAACACATTAAATTATGCAAGGTTACCGTACCCTTTCAACAATCTGTGTGTTTGTTTAGAGTGTTACTTCCTGATGTTATACTCTGATTTCTCTGTGCTAATGGCGAGTGCTTCATCACAGCTTTGATCGTTTTCATTGGTTCGCTATAGTATCCGATTCCACTAGCTGTATGTATGTATAGCTCTGTATGTATGAGTCTTTGAGCTCTCATCTTTCTGCTTCAATAGTATAGCTCAGTATCTAACATTTTGTAAAATAAATGTTTATGAGTAAAAAACTGTTTGAAAACGCGATTTCGAAATACCAACTATACAATTGTAGAGCAAAGAAAGTAACAATCATATGTAATAAACATATTTAATTACAGTAAATAAATACAGTATATACATATAATATAAATATAGTAAATATAGGAACATATCTTCAACAGCTTACCAAGAGGAGATATAATTCTTACTTGAGCACCTCATATTTCGAGAAGGAAGCTAATGTCAATACAGACTGGAGCAAATAGACAGCAAAGAATTCGAAACTCCACCGTAAATGACGAAAGTAAACGAATTGCTTGCGAGGAATCTGCGCGTAGCGACAATGAGATTCTTATCCTTTCGGAAGACACTTTCAGAATCGGAGGAAAGTGAACTATGCACAAATAAGGTTTCAAACAACTACTATCAGAGTGCATTGCAAAATGAACTTGGGAAGTAACCATTGCATTAGGTTCCAGGTCAAGAGGTCCACAATATTTTCGTGAGCTAGTGGATGTAAAGTCGATTTTACCACTTAATTTTACAAAAATTATCTAGAACTCCAACATAAGGCAACGATTTAATGTGGAGCGATCAACCAATCCCACTGCACGAGAAGAGGACGTTGTGAATAGAGGCTACGCGCGCGCCGACTCCGGCCTCAACGCAATACTACATTAGTCGGCTATGATGCCCACTCACCACTTAGTGATCAAAGGAGTTTACGGAGCATTCGAAAGACGGGCTTTACCGACCACTCTCGCAAAATCGGCAAGCTAGGTAATTGTCAAGCAACCATGCTGAGCCAGCGTGAGAAGTATACCACAGTATCTCTCGTGCATTGTGGGGCGAAGAAAATGGCTACATGGAAAAGTTCACCGGCGGCGCAGACGCGTTCGCGTGTTGGTGACGTCACAGCGGCGGCGAGGTAAGGAGAAATGGATTTTCTGCCACTAATACTTTTGTACATTTAGTACTCTGCTCATCTATAGCGCTCTTACTCCACTGTCTAGTAAGTAGAAGTAACTAGGAATCGAACTTGAAGAACGAACATGGTTCAACACATTCACCAATAGTGAGACTATTGAAAAAGTTTTGATGACTTTGAAAAAAATAAACAAAAAGGTGCCGAGGTACGCGTACATGGTGCTATCGTCAATGTGTTGATCAATTTCAACTTGACTGTGAATTCCTTAGGGCTTGCAAATGAAAGCCCCGTTCCTCTCTACATTTTCAGGAATTCCACTTTCTAGTGTGAAGATGGTACCTGTTCATATTACAATCATTTCGCTCGTGTCACCACTGATTGAACAAGTTGGTTTATTGCCAGGAACCTAGCACTACTTTAGCGAAGTGGCAGCGGAGAGGTTGCCCTTCCTCGACCTGCCACAGCTGCGACGTCATTTTGACGTCACAAGCACGCGCTCGCGCCCGCGCCACGGTGAGCTTTTCTCTCCTCCCGAAGAAAATATGTAGCGGTTCTTCGGGAAGGAAGTATCCTTACCTCCAGATGCTGGTGAATCAGAGAGAGGATATCTCTATAATGGAGCAAGGGTATACAGATGTAGAAAAGAAAGCGCTTGGTAAACAAGCTATGATAATCAAGACCATAATTTTGAGACTGTAATGGAGATGGTGATTGATTCCGAGACTCATTGCTCGGCGGAACTGTAAAATACTTGATGACCTGCATAGCGTTTCAATGCGAACAACATTAAGGTGGAAACATCACCCATTAACTAGTGTGTATGAAAGGTAGCTCGACGTGGACGATGGGCGACGATCGCTGACAAGGTTTCAGAGAGTTGAAAAAAAAATCGTGGGATGATTCACAGTAATCCCGAGTCCGATGTTCACCGCGACAATCCAACGAGCGCAACCCGCTAATACGAATCCGTTACTCCGTGAAAAGCTGGTGACTATTAGCCATGGCACAGCAATGTGTCGGATATCAAGAGCTACCTTAAGCAGAGTCAATTCGATATACCAAATTAGATCAATTTCTTGTACAGGGGGGGGGGAGGCAATGAAAAAAATTTCTCCGTACTCATGTGGATTTAATGCACTTAGGTCTTCAAAGCGAGTGCCCTGACTCAGAATTGAGGAGCATATTTCATTTCATAAGAAATTCTCCATAGTGGCCATCTAAGTGGACGGCATCAGAAAAAAAAAATTGAAGCGGTGCATTCGCCGAGCTCAATGAAGTCCTTGACGAATCGTGTACCTTTGCGACGGTTTCTAGAAGGGGGGTTCCGAGGGGTTTGCATAGTCAGAGCTAATGTCTCTCAGAAACTATCCCACAATGAATCCGTTCGAGAAATTATGTAAGACCTCCAGGCTGAAGCAGATACGGTTAGCCACTTTGAGCTCAACGATGTTGATAGATGACGTCATATTTTGAAGACCGTGAGAGTAGTGATGGGGGGCCTGCGCCTGCTTATAGAGAGCCATTCAAGGAATATAGTGCTGAGGAAATGTCGTCAACAGCTGCAATCCCTGTGAAGAAAAAAGGGTCGAAGTGCGCATAGGCAAAATGTCTTTTTTTGGCCTCTCGTAATTCGAAGTTACCGCTAGCAAAAATCGTGAATTCAAAACTTCAAGGATGTGGATCTTCCGCAGCTGCAATCGAAACTGCTGCGCGTTTTCACATAAGAATAAGTTATGTGGCAGTAACTGGAGCAAAATGGGTGATGGCTGTGCAAAAAAGAATTGAAAAACTCTCCTACTTTTCATACTCTTAATATTCAGTATGGTGCGTCTGACCTTGTAAATGGGAGAGCATTGGACTAGCTTGGGTGTGGGTAAGAGCTGAATAAGACTCTCCTTATGAGAATTTTTTGAATTTTCTGACTCATCTGCTTCATCAGATGTGGATTCCGAACTTTGGAATCATATTTTAAAAGTGGTAATATGTAGGTTCTATACAATCTGACAAGCAAGGTAGGGTGATGCTGTGAGCGATTTCCAAAATCAGGAATAATGAGTTGAGTGCTTCCCTGGAGACCGTTTCGAGTTACCTTTAAAAAAACTGACTTATCAAAAGTTAGTGAATGAGAGTGTTGATCAAAAAGAATCCCTGGATCCCTGACTTCGTTCTCAACTCCAATTCTGACACAATTAATTCGACACGGCATTGTGGGAGAAGATTCCAGGTATAAGTGTGAGATTTCCGAAAAGTTTAGATGTAGCACCTATTTTAAGGACCAATCCATCACCTTTTCTGTAGCCAATCTCTGGATCTTATGTGCCACTGTTTGCTCTGAACTGTCCTAAGCGCAGTAAACTCTGATATCACATTTTACCCATAACGCTGCGGTAAATCTGTAGAGTTTCAGGCAGGTCGGTCGTTTCTAGCGAAAATATCAGGTTGGCTGATAGAAATGTTGTTTTCGGTCATAAATTTCATTACAAAAAAACAGCAGAGCACATCAATTCAAAACCGTTTCCTTTTATCTACGTTCTCTGTGTTTAGCTCTAAGCTTGTTCCCGCAATTCAAGCTCTGATGCACGCTCTTCTGCGGCTTACGTAGATACCTAAAATACCAACTTGACGTAGTCGGTAAGAATTGGCAAGCACTTTTGAACAATGAATATTAGACGGTAGTAGAACTTTTACCAATCTGTTTCTTCATCATTTCATTTTTTATCGGGTCTACGTTGCGCTCAGGTGCAGCATTGACGGTCTCCTTTAGCGAGCACGCAGGGTAGTTCTGCGCCCACCATTGGTAGTATCCTCCGAACATGATAGGTTGTATTTAAGTTTTTGAGAATATGTTTTTAAACCTTACCTTGCTTTTTTGCTGGCCATTCCGTAAATGATATCAGTATTGATGAGGAAGATCAAAGAATTCAATCGAATTAAAAAAAAATGTTCAAGTTCGAACGCCCAACACAAAGAAAAGCTAGAAGATGGGACAAGGGACTGCTTCCATATGCAAGCCAGAACATCGATTCCACAAGCAGGCGTTAATGAGAATATGGTTCAAATAAGCTAACTACGTCTTAATTCAAATCAATGGCCTCAAAGGAAATCAGGGTCAAAATCGGATCGATAGAGGGAACACGTGATCTCCACATCAATCGTGGTAGATGGGAATCGTTGCGAGGGTCATGGTTGCAGGCACGTAAGAATAAGCGCCTTGATCGCGCATTTTGTGCGACAAGGCTGGCATGATCTATGTAAGTACGGACCCTACAACTTATGCTCTAGTATCCTTCCTACTTGTCGGGCTAATCCCGGACCTTGCTCTCAAGCTTGTGCGGAACTACGAAGTTGATTGGAAGGTAGTAGGATAACAAAGCAAAGATAGGTTTGCTTCAAAATCTTCTGAGGTTCAAAATCTTCTAACTGTCGCATACATCACTATCACTAATACATCACTCCTCGTGCTGCACTCATCCGGCGGTTCAACGGGTTCCGTTAGCTATCGATTTGTTGTGGTATTTTCGTGAGTCTCACTTCTTACGAGGTTAGTCATAAAAAGAATTAGGTTGGCAAGAAAGTCCTTCCACAAAAATCTGAAAATGTGACAACCTTGCTTGAACAATGGGTACGCCTTAGCGATGTTATGTAGAAGCATCTTCAAAGCGATTAATACAATTGTATATAAGAAATCGCGCGGAAACTTCCGGCACTTTAGCAGCATGATTTCTCAGTATCTACTCCGCACCATTATCTTCTGCGGGTGGCGCCAAAGGAAAGCAGCGAGTGCAGCGGCTGACATGATCAACACCACATTTGGTGAGGAACTGTTCACCGCTCAACGGTCAGCAATTGGTACAAACGCTTCGCTGCAGGAGATACCATCCTTCAGAATAAGAAGCGCACTGGACGACCAGAACCATTGATGATGATAAACTGCTACGAGCTGTCACAGCGAACCCGAAAGCCACCAGTACGCGTGAGTTTGCCGCGGCACTTGAATGCTCCCATGCCACCATCGAGAACCCCCTTCATCGGCGCGGTTATCGAAAAGCACTGCGAGATGGATCCCCCACTGACTGACCGACGCCCAGAAGCAGGTGCGTGTCAACATCAGTGAATCACTGCTTTTTCAGCCGAATCGTAGGGACTTTCAGACCTGGTAACCGGTGACGAAATTTGGATAATGTAGATTACAACAAACGGACTGCCGTTTGACTCCCTCGCGGCACTGAGCCACCATCTCAGGCAAAGCCGAACCCTCACAAGCGCAAACATCTTCTCGCAATATGGTGGTTATGAAAGGACCGGTCTACTACGAGCTACTGCACACAGGCAAGACTGCACAGCTGCTGTCTACATCGATCAGCTCCAGCATCTGCCCGATGCTCTTCGTGAAAAACGCCCAAGACAATCGGCAGTGCACCTGCAGCACGATAACGCGCGTCCACACGTAGCGTCGGAGACTCGTAGAAAAAATTTTGAACTTGGCTGGCACCCGGCTGCTCACCCGTCCTAGTTCCCAGACCTTGCACCCTCCGATTCACTTGTTTCGGCCACTTGAGCACCACCTGCGAGGAAGAGAGTTTAAAACTTATGATGATCTGAAAACGCAGTGAATGACTTTTCGAATAACAGTCTCCTCACTTTTGGGCAAAAGGCATTAGTGACTTGCCCAGAAGATGCGAGAAGGTAATAGATATATGTGGAGAATATATCGTTGATATGTGAAGTGTTTGACAAATTTTATAATTTTATGAATAAAGTAGTTTTTCTGTCGGAGAACTTTTTTGCCCGCATAATAACGAATTTACAAACGTACTTTTTAATGCGTTCCCGCGATCAATCGTGGCGTCCCGGACCGCGCCTCTGTCGATCCGATTTTGATCCTGACTTCCTTTGAGTGCCATTGATTCAAACTGAGACGTACTTTGCTTATTTGACTCATATTCTCATTAACTCCTGTTTGTGGAATCGGTGTTCTGGCTTGCATAAGGAATCAGTTAGTTATTGTACTTGTCCCATCTTCTAGCTTTTTGGGTTGGGCATTCGAACTCCAACATTGTTCTTAATTCGATTGATTATTTGATCTTCCTCATCAACACGATATCATTTACGAAATGGCCAGCAAAAAATCAAGGCAAGATTTAAGAACATCTTCTCAAGAACTTAAATGCAACTTATCATGTTTGAAGGATACTACCAATGGGGGACGCAGAACTACTCCGCGTGCACGCTTAAGGAGACCATCAATGCTGTACTTGGGCGCAACGTAGACCCGATTGAAAATGAAATGATGTTATCTTTGCAGGAATGACTAGCACCATCTCTCGATTGAAGACGAGGAGGGATAAAAGGATAAAGGATAAATCATTCGCCGTTGATCAATCCCGTTTTGGGATGCGGCACGCGTT
>KZ349499.1:15756-28014 GCA_002352805.1 Teladorsagia circumcincta | reverse complement strand
GAATATGATATTTACTATTGGCGCTGGCGCTATTTAGAGCGAATTTGAAAGCTCCAACCTCGATGCAAAAATTTTGTCATCGCGAGGGATCGTCCTATAACATGGAGGAGACCGTTTCAAGAAAGCTTTCCACACCCTGAACGACCTCCCTTGTTAGAAGAAAGCCAAACGAGATCACATTAAGGAATTACTTGTCATCTAACAGTGTGATTGTCCTGTTAGCTCTGTCGCAGTCATCTTCCGGAACAGATTTCGCTCCCTGAAAAGAAACAACGCTCCATAATCCATGCACAGGCAGCGTCTGCATGTCGTGATCGGCACTTCAAATTGGTCCAAATCTCCTCCTTACCGAAGAAGGGATCTGCAATTAGGGGGAGCAGCGCCAGACATCTTTTGTTGCTGACAATGATTCTAATTCCAGAATTGCAACAGAGAAAAAAAAGGTTTGAACCTGATACGAACCTCAGTAATGGTGCTCGGCACCCTCTGAAAATATATCATAGAAAGTCCGGTGCAGTCCCAATGCCTATAACAATATAATTTATTTTCTCATCTACTGAACAAACTGAAACATTCTCATAATAGATGTGTTCCCACAAGAGTAACGGTTAAATAATATGGAAGTAAACGGAGACGAGGGTGCGCTTCACAAGGAAAGAAAGCGACTTTTTCGCTTATCGCGCCGAAACTATTTCGTTGCGGGAACCCCAGGCCCATCACTGCTTCAGAGTGCACCTGGGATCCCACAGCCAAAAAGTTCCGCACGTGAAGCGGTGACGTCGCTTTCTCTCCTGCTGAACCACACCCCGAAGACAAGATTCGATTCACTCGCCTCATTAGTATCCTTCGCCTTAGTATTCTCATCTGACTCGTTCGCATTTGCACAGTTGACCTGCAAAAAGGATGTCAGAAGTAGCAAGAAAATCAAAAGAATATAAACAAATACAATAAAAATATGGCGAAAAAGTTCGCATTTGAAAAGTGAGGTATGAATATCATGGCAGCTAACAAAGACAAATTTCGAGCCACTTACATTGCTCTTGTCCTCTACCGCTTGAATTCTCCCAATTTGTCATCTGCGGTCTCAACCTGCAAAAACATGTCAGAAGGAAGAAAACTAAAAGAAGTATGCCACATAATGAGTGAATAGAATGTGTTCGTATCGAAAAAGCAATAAATGAATATTGTAGCAAATAAAAGAGAAGAATCGAGTCACTCAGCCCATTCGCTTCATCACTGGTTTGAGCGAAACCGACGGATCTCATAGTTCTCTGCCATCTTCTGCAGAAAGAATGTCACAAAAAGAAAAGAACGTCAGGAAGAATGCAAGAATGAAGCACTGACACCAAATTGTATAAGGCATTTTGATGCAGAACACCCAAGGCGTTTAAATTCAGGAGAATTTTTTTGATTATAAACGTCCCCGAGTGGGCCCAATCAGTTGCACGCGCTTCGACTACGGCTCCTTGAAGAAAAATTATCGATTTAGGAAAAGAAAGGAGTTTCTGAAATGTTCCGTGCGGAATGGCACAGAGAGATCCATTATTAAACAAGAAATGCAGTCTAAAGCAATAAATTCATTAGCGTATAATGGTTAGAATTGAGATTCGCTAAACAATTTTACACTTTTCAAAAAGAGAAAAGCACGAGGATTTTGAATCTGCTCCTATTTTTGTACATAATTGTCTATGAAAAGAGCTATAGTCGCTGAAAGAAGGTCAATGCAGCGAAAAAGTACCTCTCGGCGGCACTCGGGCAAAAATCCTCGACGTGGCCATTTTCTAAATACTGGACGTGTTGAGCAGGTCTAGTAAGCATTTTACAGAGCAAATCCTCTAGTTTATGCTTACGTATTCACTTTTCAGATAGGACGAGTTTGAACGGAGTTATGGCTTCGAGTTTAAAAACTCGCATCCATCACCAATTTTCCTCGTTAATCAACCTAAACTGAACATTTCGTATTAATTTTTATAATTTTTTAGGCAGCGCTCGCCGGAAAACTTTCAAATCTGCGTTCAGATTGAAAATTAGTCCTCTTCGAAGGAAGGTATAGCCATTTGAATTTGTGTTCGCGTTTCAACGTGTAATAACAGATCTGCTCCTCTGCCAACGCTAGTATCAGTCAGTTCGCAGTTGGTTATAGCTTCTAGATGTCTACTTCCTAGTTTTTTCTTGTTTTTTCTCCTGTTTCTTTGAAGGGTTGATTGTAAATAATCTTTCTTCGACTCCTTCTACTTTGGTGAAGAGCTTCACGGTGGAGGGTAAGGCAGAAAAGCTTTTTTTTCTTCAGGAAAGGTTTTCAGGAGGGTTAAACAGCGTTTCGTACTCTGCTTTTCGATAAAGTCTTTCTTGGACTTGGGCCGCGGTGGGGAGGGGGAGGTGGGGGGGGGTCATATGTCGTAATGTTCCTCGTCATCACACTTGACTCTGAGTGGGCGGCACAGGCTATTGCACCAAATGCAGCCTTCCCTTCATTACCCCTTCGACGAAAATGCGAAATCATAGCGGGCTCGTGGGACCACACGGCTTCGTGACTTTCTTCGCAATTTGGGGTATGGCCGCGGCGAGCGCGGCAATGTCGATGGTGGTTCGCTGTTGGCGGGTGGATTTGAGAACGATTCATCAGCGCGCTTTGCTCACTCCTTGAAGTCGGCGGCTCGCAGTAGCCCGCACGGCGGATGCACTACCGACTCGGCCGCGTTCGCAGCGGCAACACCCCAAAGTGTGAGGATAGTCGCGATCCGGCACCGCATCTCTTTTGACGCGCACAACTTCCGCTCACGATCAACAGGATAAAATTGTCCCTAAAACAGTTTTTCTATCGAGTTCCCCACTTTAGTGATGTACTGGACATAACCGCAGCTTTCACCTTTCATATTATACCAGCTTAGCTGCGCATGCATTCTCGTGATCATACCGAACTGCAATTGTATTAAACATTGACATTGAGATTCTCGTAGTGCAGCATAGCAAACTCCGCCCATTTCGGTGACGGCCACCAATGGCATTTGATCCCATTCCTTCTACAACCTTTCTCTACTTCTCCCTGCTTCTGGGTCCTCTTTGAATCTACCTACAATATAATGTGGCAATTTCCGCCTTCTTCGCCCACTCACCAATACCGGCTGAACTCTCCTCTGTCGTTGGACTCTACCCACTTTTCCCGGTCTCCAGGGTTTCTTGGAGTCAAGCTATGGCGCAAGTCACGCCACACCCACTCACTTCCACTGACGCCCACCAACAGCGCTTCCTCTCGTTTCCTTTGCGGACCTCTATCCACCTTTTTCTCGGTGTCCAAGGCTTCTTACCAATCGAGTTATAAGTTTTGCAGCAAACTCCGCCCACTTTTGTGCACGCCGCGCCCACCATTGAAGGAATCTTCCGCGGAAGAAGCTCCGCCTTCATTATCACAGAAAACGATACCCTAAAGGAATTTCCACGGAAAGAGTGATCATTTTGTCTTGTGTGTAGGATTATTATTATCGAAACTAACGCTTATGTTCCGTTCTTTTTGCTATGCTCATAAGGCTAGGGGCCTAAGATATCGTTTTTCTGTGGTAACGGAGGCGGAGCTTTTTCTGTGGAAGATTCCTTTAACATTTAGTCTCCCTCCTTCTCTGACCTCTACCCCCTTTTTCCTTTGCTCTCTAAGACTTATCGGAACCGAATCATGAGTGCTTGTGGGAAATGGTGGACACGCTCCGCCCTTTATGGGAGGGCCTCCGCGCACGTCGTGCTGAGACCACATGCATTACTTCCCTACACTAATTTTTTGTAGGCTTTCTCCTGACCGAGTTATGAATTTTTTCCCTTTACCGCCGTTTTTTCAGAGAACGCTTGACGACGGCCAACAAAAATGTGGGTTTTTCTTTTCATTCACCTTGACCGTCCCCACGTGTGGCAAGAGGCCTGCACTCGACGCTCTTCTCGTTTTCCGAAAAAGAAATACAATTTAGTAAACTAGTAAAACTTTATATAAAATACCTTATATTGAACATTCCTGTGAACCACGTTAGACATAGATTTTATGAAGCTCGCTGGTGAACGCTGATGCGTTAGAAATGTTCTAAATACGCAAGTAAAAAATTTGAGGTGGCACCCATCACTGGGTGCCATTGCCCACACGCAGACAGGCTGGCACCCAGCGGTGGGTGCCATTGTCGCCAAATAGTTAACACAGCGATGAAGAGCTCATTTCTGATGCTGATATAGGACGAGCTTCGACGTCGACACGAAGTAAACCAATATCCAATTCATTACCATTACTGATGCTACTGTGGTACCCAGAAAGCGCGGTCTAGTGATATCTGGAGCCGGGTGCAGCAGGCCCCATCTAGGGGATAGGCTCCGTGGAAAAGGTCACCGGCGGCGCGGACGCGTTCGCGTGTTGATGACTTCACAGCGGCACCGAGGGGGAAGCATTGGACAGTTCCACCACTAATTCTTCTGTATAGTTAGGACTCCGCTCATCTACTGCGCTTCTACTTCACTTGTAATCAGCAGAAGTGAACAGGAATCGAACTTGAAGCACATGGATTATCACATTCGCCAATAGTGAAGTTATTGAAAAAAGACTTAATGATTGTGAAGGAAATGAACGAAAAGGTGCCAAGGCACACGTACAAGCGGCTATGTAAATGTGTTGAACAACTTCAACTTGACTGTGTATCCTTAGAATTGGCACACGGGACCCCGCTTTCCTCTACATTTTCAAAATCCTGTTTCTAGTGTGAAGATGTTCCTGTTCATAACATAATCTTTCGCTCACGTCACAAAGTTGTTGCAGTCCCAGAAACCTACCACTGTTTTAGCGAAGTGGCAGCGAAAGTGGCTTAATACTGCATCCACTTCCTCGAGCCTGCCGCAGCTGCGACGTCATTTTGACGTCACCAGCACGCGCTCGCGTCCGCGCGTCGGTGAGCTTTTCTCTCCTCCGTAGGGGATAGGTCCCTAAGCTCTGCGTCTTTACTCTGCAGATGATGCATCTCTCATGTTAAAGGATAGGGGAAGAGTCCAGAGATGCAGAGTTTTGAAGATCCATCTACTAGCTGGGGCTTGCTGCTTTTGGACCCACATCATTTTTCTCCTCTACTTCTCCTTCACAAGATTAGACACCCTAGTCACATGAAGGAGAATTAGCGGCGCATGCGAGTCAGGCATTTGGCACCGTATTGGACATTCTGACGCGCATGCGCGTCAGAACTTCATTACTCATTTTGTCGTGCTTGCGCTCCTTCTCCTTGAGTTTTTTTTGCATTCGGTCTATAGATAACACGTAATTATAACTATAAAATACATGACTGCCAGAACGGTCAAATATGCCTTAATTTAGCAAAGATTCTCTGAACTCGTAGAAATTGCAATCCAATTTTTTCCTAGTTTCCATTTCACTGACGTAAACGTTCATAAGAAGGATTGCAGAAGAGGTTAATACAGAACTCTGTGAGTTCCAAACTATTTGTGTTTGATTGGGAGAATAACGTATAAATACTTTTTACTTTGTTCACAGCGAAGCTAGATGTTTTTTGCTTCTTCATGGTCATTATCATTCTTCTAAACAAAATTCTTTTGCTGTTTATATAGGCAACCTCAACGCTTTTATCCTTCTTCTTCTTCTTCTTCTTCTTCAGCGTCTGTCCCGATCGGTGGCAGAGTCCGCTTTTCTGGTATACTGACGCCACTTCTCCCGATTGAATGCCTGGTCGGGATGGACACCAGCTAACTTCAAGTCCACATGCAGCGTATCAAGCCAGCGCTGCTTCGGGTGCCCCTTAGGCCGCTTTCCGGGCACGTCTAAGTTCAGACCCTTTTACGCACGCTGTCGTCTTTGCAGAACGTGACCGTACAATCTAAGACGAGCTTCGCGCATTTTATAAGCAATTGAAGTTACACCAAAGCGATTTCTTACGGTATCATTGCGAATACGATCCAAACGTGTGATACCAGCCGTCCAGCGCAGCATTTGCGTCTCCATTACACCAAGACGAGCTTCTATTTCCTTGGTCCTTCGGCTTTCTTTTGTTCTTCTCTTTCCGGCACAACGCTTTTATGATTGCCAAAATAATTCAATGAGGTTCAAGCATCTCAAACCGAAAATATGTAAAATTAAGGTGAGGACGGCGCGTTCGCAAAATCGCTTGTGTCCCACGCGATGCGAAGTGCCGAAACACGCAATGTCATCAGCGTGTTAAATAGCGACGGAATGATCCACGTAAACAGGATCAAAAATGGTGGTTCTACTCAGTGAAATGCAGTCCCATATGCTTCGTCATAACTATTCGTTCACACACCACCCAAACTTCCGTCGATTCGATACTAAATAGTTCACAAATAAGCGTGAAGTACACGGTTCGTAAGCTATGGGATCACACTCGCCCACATTTATTTGAAGGAGAACTGAATCAAGTACAACAAAAAATTGACGTCCACTACAGCATATGACGATTTTTCATTGCCACCTTGGAGGTGGTGAAATTAAAGCATGTTTCAGGTACGTTTGCTGTTATGGACGTTGTATTTTTTGTAGTATTTGTTTCAATCAAAACGCGTACCTTAACATCCGCTTAGTTCTATGTCTAATTCTACTCTCTTTCATTATATGTTCAGGTCAATAAAAAAAACGGGTAACAAACTGGACCGATATTTTTTACCTTAAGAAATCTCCTTCAAATAAGTTCGCAAGACCTCTGCCAACCAAAGTGTAGACGGAAAAGTTGCGCTTGAGTATTAGCAAGACTACCTATTGAAGGCACTAAAGAAAACAGAGATTTTGCGGGCAGAAGCATGTATGTGTGAAAGTTTCCAGACGGCTCTACAGAACGAAGTTGCCTAACCTCACGGTTGACAGAAATTCTGAGACCGCTAAACTAAAGCATAGTTGACCATTCTATAGACCATGTCATTCATAATTGTGTTGAGGTGTCGACTGTAGAAGGGGTGAGCAAACTCCGCTGACGAAACGTTTCCAAATCCACCCGCCAACAGCGAACCACCACCGACATTGCCGCGCTAGCGGCGGCCACACCCCAAATTGCGAAAAAGGTCACGAAGCCGTGTGGTCCCACGAGCCCGCTGTGAATTCGCATTGTCGTCGTAGGTATAAAGAAGGAAAAGGCGGCATTTGGTGCAATAGCCCACTGTAATCCCTATTTCGACGGAAGGAGGCAGCGGAGTGGGTAGATTAGTATCTGGTGTGGATAATGGACTAGGTGATTTCTGAACGTTTATAATCAGAGAATTCTCCTGATTTCAAACGCCGCTGTTCTGCATCGCCCTCTCGCCTTATATGAGATGGTGTCAGTACTTCATTTTTGCATTTTACCTGAAGTTCTTTTCTAGTTGTGACATATTTCTGGAAAAGATGGCGGAGAATTATGAGATCGTTACCGCTTTCACTCAAACCAGTGATGAGACAAAAGAGGTGAGTGACTCGAATCTTCTCTTTTATTTGCTACAAAATTCATATATTTCTTGCTCGAACACATTCTATTCACTCACGGGCGTGGTTCAGAACTAGGACAGAAAGCGACTTTTCCGCTTTCCGCGCGCGAGATGTTGAGCAGTATTAGACATGGGGTCTCGCAGCTAAAAAAGCTTCGCGCGCGAAAGGCGGAAAAGTCGCTTACTGTCCTAGTAAACCACATTCTTCACTCATTATGTGGCGTACTTTCTTTTAGTTTTTTTCTTTCCGACATGGTTTTGCAGGTTGAGTCCGCAGATGGCAAATTGGGAGAAGTTGAAACTGTAGAGGACAAGAGAAATGTAAGTGACCCGGATCTTGTCTTGGCGCTCATGTCCTTGGGGGGGGGACATTCAAGTTGGTGTGTCAATTATTGTGCTTGGGACTAAGCCTTCGGCAATGACAAGGATCCTGGATTGTAGATGTGAGCAATATTAATCTGCTTGACGTTCCTCCCCTGTCCTAGGCTCAGTCCTAGTGTCACTTACCTTCTGTGAAGTCCCCCTCCCCCCACCAAAGACACGAGCGCCCTTGTCTCTGTTAACTGCTACGATATTCGTACCTCACTTTTCAAATGCGAACTTTTTCGTCATATTCATTGTATTTGTTCATTTTCTTTTGATTTTCTTCCTTCTTCTGACATCCTGTTTGCAGGTCACTTGTGCCAATGCGGACGAGTCAGATGAGAATAGTAAGGCGGAGGATACTAATGAGGCGAGTGACTTGAATCTTGTCTCCGGCGTGTGGTTCACCAGGAGAGAAAGCGAACGTGCGGAACTTTTTCGCTGTGGGATCCCAGGTGCACTTCTAAGCAGTGGTGGGCCTGGGGTTCCCGCAACGAAAAAAGTTTCGGCTTCGTTTCCTGTGCTAGTGAACCGTACACTCGTCTCCGTTTACTACCGCATTATTTAACCGCTACTCTTGTGTCAACACATCTATTATAGGAATGTTTCTGTTTGTTTAGTAGGTGAGAGAAAAAGTTATATTATTATGGGGATCGCTCCCGACTTCCATAATAAATATTATATTTTCAGAGGGTTCTCGGCACCATTGCGCTTATGACAACCCAGTGGGGGGGGGGTGAGATGGTCAAAGAAATTTTTTCGCTGAAACTTCGCCTATGGGGGTTATCAAGTGTCCTGATCGCTAATATGACATCCATTTTTGGCGCTCACGCCAAATTGGCGCTAGTTGACGCCACACTGTCACGACAGCTGTTTTCACCAAATTCGGTGTAAAATTCTGTCTAGGGGTTATTTGGTGTGCTGGCTTCGACTATGACATTCTTTTTTGACATTCGTGCTGTATACCCCTTATTTTCTGCTCGCCTGAGCTCTCTCACATAGTGTGTCTAAGACTTGCTTGAGGACCAAGCTTGGGCACGGAGGTGAGGTAACACAGTGCGTAAACCATGCACTGTATGGCAAAATTTGAAGAGTGTGAGATCACAGAATAAATGGCTTACTTACTTTGGAGCCCTCCTCTCTCTAAACGCTTAGTCCTGAAGTACCCTTGCGATCTAACTAGAGAGAGAGGGCGCAGGCAAGCAGAGAATAGGCGCCGAATACCATCAACGACAAGAACGAATGTTATTATTCGTAATCAAGTAGCCAAAAAATAACCCAAATAACCCCTGTACACAAGGTTATAGCGTTTTAGTGAGTTTCAGTTGCGGCGCCACTTGGTGCCAGCGCCAAAAATGAATGTCATATTCGTGATCAGGACCCTCGGAAACCCCCACAAGCGAAGTTTCAGCGAAAATTTTTTTTTTTTGACACTTCTCACCCCTACTGGGGTTGTAATAGTGCAATAGTGCCAAAAAATTATATTATTATGGTGACTGCAACGGACTATCCATAACATCATATTTCCAGAGGGTGCTGAGCACCATTTCTGGGGTTCGTACCAGGTTCAATCTTTTTTTCCTCTTTTGCAATTCTGTGATTGGAATTGTTCTCGGCAACAAAAGATGTTCGGCACTGCTCCCCCTACTTGTAGATCCCTCCTTCGGTAAGGAGGAGATTCTCGGACAAATTTGATGTGCCGATCACGACATGCAGACGATGATTGTGTATGGATTATGGAGCGTTATTTCTTTTCAGGGTGCAGAACCTCTTCTGGAAGATGACGGGGACGGAGATAACAAGACAATCACGTTATCGGATGACAGGTACATACTTTTTGATGTGATCTGCGTTTCTGCGCATGTATTTTAGTGGCGGATTTACAATAGTGTTAGGTTTTTTATAGTCCCCCCGGAAGTCTAACCAGCCAGGAGAGCTCCTCATCTGATGTAAGTTGATTCTTTTGTTTGTGTTAGTTGAGTTTAAGGGAGTCTAGCGTCGCTTCAGCCCCCCGGGCCTCATGCGATAACTGGAGTATCGGATTCATCTGAATCAGAGCATTTCTAGAATGAGTACAACTTTGAATTTTTTATGAATGCTTCGTGAATAACTCTCCAACATAGTACACCCTGCTGACAATAACAATGAAACAAAAGTTCAACAGGAATCCGAGTACTCACCGTAACCCTCTGCCTAAAATGCGTGATGCCCTCGCCCTTCGACGCACAAGACGGATAACAGAGGCCGCGGCTCGACTATTACCGTATTCCGCATTAGCATTGGTGCGCGCTGCATTAAGCACTGGAGCGCCCTAGAGACGCAGGATCACTCTTTCATTCTTGTTTCACTCGTTTCGCATGTTGCAAAAAGGACTTGCGAAGCCAGTGATTGCTGGCACAGCTTAAGCGAACTGCTGAAGTTTGCAATAATCCTGAAAATATGCCAATGAAATAAAGTGTAAATGCTTCAAATGTAAGGAAATGGGGCATTTCTGAATTGCAGAAAGATTAATACAAGGTTTTTTGATTTCTCAGTATCCTAAACCAGTTCTGGACGCATGAAAGAGTGCACATTGATACAATAAGGCATGCTCCACTATTGTGTCCCATGTCCTCAGAATTTTATCATCCGAAACTCCTTCGCACGAGTAGTTTGAAACGTTGGTAACGAATGTGGTGGATATTCCTGGCCTCAGCGCCATTTGATGTAATTTTGCACGAATTTTGTGCAACGCCTGATATAACCAAACTTTTTCAACTAAGGTATAGCAAATAGTGTTTACTCTGGCCAGGAATATGACATTCAATCTTGCCGCTGGTACTTTTAAACGCCATTCTGGTGCCAAGGACATAAAATTGATACCTGAAAGCACCTGCGTCAAAGGATGTCATACCCGTCATGATGTATCGTTCAACGCCATGATATTGACATGCATAAGGTTCCACTAGTGAAGGCATTAGATGAATTGTGATCACTACACCAGAAAAGCTGTTAATGGAAACATACCATAGTGAGGCTATTTCATATCAAGGAATCAAGAAATGCCCGCTTAGCTAGCATGGAATTCCCAAGTATTGAATCCTTGTCAGAATGAGATTTGCTTTTCCATTTTTTCTTGCAGTCATTCTTATTACACCGTTCACTATATCGGCTTACCAGGAAAGGTCACTAGGACGGTCTGGCGCTTTGTAATGAGCTGTATACCGTTGCACTCGCCTCGACACGCTGAGCTCAAATCTGCCTTCCTTAGCTGCTAAACGATCTCGCGAACGAAGTTATGAAGCAAAGATGCGCTGCGGTAGTGCCCCGACTTGTAGCTAAGAGGTTCTTGGGAACTGCTAGCAAACTCCCTATGCAGGTCAACTAATAGCAATTGTTGATAAATTGACTACTTTAAAAGCCTTTCTGCCTTATTGACACTAAACAGCAGGATAGCAGGCTTCTTGAAGAACCGTTCCCACCACCTCTTGGTTGCGACATCGGTGTACAGCCGCTGCGCTTTCTTGGTTTATAACTCTGTTCAGAAAACCGTTTAGCAGGTAGTGAAGGCAGCATTGAACTCAGCGCCTTGAGGCGAGTGCAGGGGTATACAGCTCATTACTAACGGCCGGACCGGCCTGGTGACCTTCCTTGGTTAGTCATAAGTTTATTATGTCAAATTACCAACTCTTCCAAAACTCTTTACGGACAAGCGCATGAACAGAAACATAATTCGCTCTCAATATGATCCTGAGTGATCTAACAAAGCATCTATTGCTCGCTGAATTCCATTGTTCCCAATCACATATGAATTAGATCATAAAATACGTAGTGGTTGCACAAGAATGAGCGACTGAGGCCGGCGTCGTTTGAAGGGCGCGGCCGCGGGTTACGGTAACACTCAAGCCGCGGCCTCTATTATCCGTCTTGTCTTCGACGCGCCTTTTTGTTGTAATTCTGCCTTACTTATAAGTCAGAAATACAGGACGGTATATCGTAACCCACATTGGCGCCAGGGCGCACTTGCAAGCTTGCACACCACGCTTGTCTCAAGGTCGCGATCGAATGCGTTCAACGAAGCTGTCCCGACATTCCAGGGCAGTTGTCCAAAAATGGATGAAGCTGGAAGGGTTAATCCGACGTGCCGCCCCACGTTCGCGCTGCCAAACCGACACGCTTGCCATCATCCACCTTATACATAAACGGCGTTTAGTATAATTGGCGAGTTTGCTCGACGCATTCTCCTCCATGAGAGAGCGCAGAGAAAACGAAAGTGAGAGGCGAGCACACATACAAAGTTGATGACATGTGACATTGCGCGCCTTTGTCTAACGTCGAGAGTGTTACGGTATAATCTTCTGTTTTTCTGCGCACTCCAGGTCGACATTTCTGGGTAGCCTCTCGAAGGTGGCTGTGCTGAGTGGGGCTAGTATGCACCAGGGTGAACAACGGTCGAGGAAATCCTCGACAGAGGGG
>KZ349492.1:2164-14628 GCA_002352805.1 Teladorsagia circumcincta | reverse complement strand
ATAGCATTTGAAACATTTGTGTATTACACAAAATCACAAACAGTGTATTTTATATAAATTTCGTAACGGGACATTCCTCTACAAAATGCTTTAATTTTGGAACAACGCAGGAAGGAGGTGCCGTTCCAGAGGGGAGGCTTGAGAGAGCTGGTCGAAGTTAAACTGGGATACTGGTGCGGCAAGGACGTTTGAGAGGTATAAATGACATGAAAAAGTGTTGATGCGGGGAAAATGTGAGAGAGGCTACATAAAACGGAAAGTTTGAAACTTCAGAAAAACTGGAGGGCGCACGAGAAGGCATGAAAACACCACATAAGCTCACCGTTGCATATAGACTGCTTTTATGATAGCTCATATGTGTGTCAATGTGTCCATGACTTCCCCTCAAGGCGATCCGTTTTACCACAGGTCTCGTAAAATGGTATGGGGAGGGGGTAGCTAGGCTGGCTAACTGAAAAGTCATACAGGAGGCAGACGTAAGTAATAACTGTAACTGACTTGAGGGAGGATAGCAACTTTTAGCTAGAGGCGCGAGGTGCTCATCAAAAGTATGCGGATCTCCTGATTCAAATTACTCCTTTTGCTTTGTTTCATAGTAGAAGTGTTCAGGTGTAGTTTTGCAGTGGTAGGTTTGTAGTTGCTCAATACTAAATTGTTCAGCGTTTCAGTTATAACTAATTCATAATAGCTGGTTGGTGATGACGGCCGTTTTGGATTGACTTTTTTCAAAACCTTTTTCCAATTTCTTATCGTTTCTCCATGACCAATGCGGTTGTGTGGGTGGCTCGATGACCTCTATGACTTCGTCTCTAATAAGGTCGCCTTGCATTTATCCGCGCTAAGTTTTCGCACCTAATTAAGGTTTCCTCGCACCTTCGAGCAAGGCATCCTTAATTAGGTGGGAGACGTACCATTTTTTACTGACCCTGCCCGTCAACCACCGTTTAAAATACACAAACGCGCATGCGATGGCAGTGGCGTGTAGTATTTCCCGACGACCGAGACGGCGGAAGCGTTCTTCGTCATAATGCGATGGATATCTACTAATTTACAAATTACCAGATGCGCCCGTTGTGCGCGCGCTTTGGCTGGTTTCATTGATCAATAGATCCGACCTAAGACCATAAAAAGAATTTCGGCCTAGGGTCTCCACTGTCGACGATGTCGAATAATATTAAAATCATAGAGCTATCACAACAACCTCTTTCAACGTCATAACCAGAAGTACAACAGAAACCGCTAGTTCTCCAAAAAGGACTATATTCGACACGATCTTAATCATCCGAAGCAAAGAGCGAGACAAAACGCGCGCTCGGTGTCCTCGTAATTCCTCTATTGATTCGTTGTAACTCCAGACAAATGTCTGCCGCTTTTTATAGTCTCCATTACACCCAACACGAATAATAACATAGGACGAAAGAACTTTAAGGAAAACAACAACTTCAATGTAGGTGCTGGAAATAGCATAATGTATGCAGTACCTGTTCGCCGGTGTGAATCATGTGCACTCCCGTCGAATCGGCCAAGCCTTGTGTAAGCGTGTCGGAGAAGTCCTAGAATTACACGTTTTTCGCTGAACGAAAGCAGAACTTGAGGAAAAAAAAGAGTACAGAGAATATGAAGGTGTAAGAAGTAGGGGAACAAGGGATGCTGGTCAGCCACTGCATGATAAAAGACGTTTCAACAATTCTTTTTTTGAATTTTTTCAACGAAATAATTGTGCTCACTAAGCATTTGGGCTGCATATGCTTTTCCTAGGGAGCTGATCGATGTACAATAACCGCTTTTGAATGTCTAATCTAATCAGTGCGATGCACTTTGCATAAGCCCCATTCGCAGAACATGGATTTTTAGCAAAAAAAAGACTGAGTACCCCTCTTCCCTGCAAAAATCGATAGGAAAAAGTTCACAAAAATTTGACGAGTTCGTAAGTCATTTTTAGTTTCAATCAATGATTCGTACACTCAAAGTAGATAGCTGGAAATATCATGAATTCGATTCGTAACTAAACTCATTTTTACCGCAGAAGTGGCAGATTCCTGAATCAACTACAGCTCCATCGAGCACGTGTTGCAAAACGTGCCCCTTGGAGAAGAGTCGACCGCTTGTTTGTTCTTTTCTCTCAGAATCGCACCATTCCTTATGCAAATGAAGACGACTCAACAAATGATGGAAGTTTACCTTGACGTGAGCAGTGGCGGCTTCATGTTCCGCAGCGGCACCTTCGTCCTCGCTTTCCGAGAACATTGTTTCATTCATCGCTTCAGGATTCTGTGGCTTGTAACGGTCATCGGCTACAGTTGTTGTTTCGGTGATGACTGTCGTTTCCGTCACCGTTTTCAATGTTTCCACGACAGAAACATAGCCTAGCCGTTGGGCAATCGACAGCGGTGTTTGGCCGTTCTGAAATTGTTTCGCAATGAAATTTGAATTATTTTGGAAATTGGTTGGAACTATTTGCAGTCTGTAACAAGAAAAAAAGTTCCCACCGTTGTCTGGGCATTCGGCGATGCACCGTGCTCAAGTAGATAGCGCACACAGTGATTATGACCTTGTTGGGCAGCTTGATGCAACGGTGTGTAGCTCGCGTGAGTAGTCTCGCCCACATTTGCTCCGTGTTCAACGAGGAAGCGGACCTATAATCAAGCACTCATAGCAACAATTCGTCCAATTTATACAACTCTTAGAAAAATCTTTGTAAGACTTACCATATTCAATTGCCCAAAGTGGCAAGCGACATGAAGTGGTGTATAGCCGGCGTTCGTCTGACTATTCACATCGGCGTTGTGTTTCACCTGTAAAGCACATTATTAGGCCATTGGTAAATGTCGATAGCAAACCCAGTAACAAACCAATTCTTCGGCAACGGGTACGCGATCCTCCTGAGCACACAAATGCATGGCTGTCAGCCCATTGTTAGCCTTAGCACCAACCTAGAAATTTTAATTTAGTAATCTACTAGTACCCAAAAGATTTCCACAACTGTAAGAGCTTATCCAAACTAAACGCCGGCAAATATTTATACAATTCAAATGAGACTTACGTCTGATCCATTCTCAATGAGAAGAGCGGACATTTCGCGGTGGCCTTCCTGAGCAGCCAAATGCAGAGGGGTGAAGCCAGCTCGTGACTTTGCGTTTGGATCAGCCTAAACAACTGATTGTTTCTATAAAAGTAATAAACTGAGTTCCTAAAAGATACTGTGGAGTTTAAATCGTATCCAATTAAGATATATGTTACAAAAATTGGCATTGGAAACACTTCGGATTCTAGAAAAGAAGCCTATTATTTGAGCGTTATTTGCTTGCACCAATCGCGGTCACCCTGACATGAATCCACACTATGCGCTCCTACTAGAAGTTCTAGGAAGTTATTAGAATGTTCACGAGCACAAAATTGGCCAACATTCACCATTCTTGGTTTAGTGGGCAAACAGTATTCTGCAAGTTTTCTCCACCAGGTATTGAATGAAGCCGCGAATGTCGCATGGTCGTAAATTTACCCATCGATTGCTCAGCACGCAAAAAGCGAGCGCACTAATTCAAAAAATAGCCGCACCACGACCTCATGTGGTTTGGCAAATTTTCTACTTGCTGAAATATGATAAACTACATACACGTAAAGCAACGTAAAGATTCGGCGCTCTGCTATTTTCCTGGACAGCTACCATTGGTGGAAATCGTAAAGTTTGAACATTCGAGCGAACAAAAGCGAAGGAGAGGCGAAAGCACCAACATGATACTGTAGAAGTGTTCCTGCGATTTCCATTTGATTCTTCTTAGCCGCGATGTGCAGTGGCGTGTAACCATTTTTTGCCGCTGCCTTGGCAGATGCTCCGTGTTCGAGTAGAAGCATTGCGACCTTGAGGTATAACAGTTACATAATGTATCTAGGACAATCCATACATTGTAGGACTCACCTTGTCGTTGTTATAGTGAGCGGCCACGTGCAGAGGAGTGACTTGATTTTTTCCTTCAATATCTACTGGTGTACCACGCTCCAGTAGCAATTTCGCTACCTGTAATTACAATCGTAAATCACTATAATGAACTGCTACTACCGACAATCGTATCTCTACCTCGACATTTCCGTATTTGCTAGCCAGATGGAGAGGCGTGAATCCTTTTTTCGTCAGTACGTTCTTCTCAGCATTGTGATCGAGCAGAATGGCTGCTACCTCTTCTTGACCTTCCTGAAAGGATAACATATAGAAGAGATCGCTCAAGAGAACAACTCCCCTGCTATGTGTCTCTGCTTTTCATCTCCAATCATCAAATAGGAACGACTACTTAATCACAAACCTTTGCAGCAATATGAAGGGGAGTATACTGGTCACGAGTAGCAGCGTTAGGGTTTGCTCCCGCTTGAAGCAACAGGACGACAATATCCGTGTTACCCAGTCGACTTGCAATATGCAGTGGTGTTTGAAGTTCTCGTGCTTGCGCATCCACCTATGTGAGAATATTCACATATATTACAAAATTCAGCAATAAAAAATTGGTTCCTTCAACTGTTTACCTTGGCTCCGTTTCTGATAAGAACACGCACAACGTCAGTCTGATTTGCACGTGCTGCCAGATGCAGAGGTGTCTCACCGCGGACGGTTGCCACATCCGGATTTGCACCCTTCAAAAATGCTTTTGTTCTCTGACATACTTATATTTTACCAGCCAAAAACGACTAAATTTGAAATTACACACAAAATCAAAAGCATATCAACAACTTTAAACACCTAACGTTCAATTACCACTACTTACACGGTCCAAATTCAGAAAATTCGACTTCCACTCTCTGAACAGAAAAACCCATAGTAAGAATCCCCTAAACATAACCAAGTTCCTTTTTATCTGCTACGATTGGTTTTTTTTCTTTCTTTAATCGATAGGTCTACAGTGGATTGATCGATTAGCCAGACGAATCCTCATATTTCAACTCAGAGGGTCGTCCCCTTGCAACCTTATAATTATAGCAAGATTGCTGCAAATCTTGGGCACTATTCTCTGTCACACCACGTCACAATAATATTTTGAAAGCTGCTAGGGTTGACAAAAATCGTCACGTACAGAAAGCTTATACAGAATACGAATTCTCCCATTCAGAACCTTCACGTGCTTTCGAAACTTGACGACTAAGCCTCCATCACTCACCTGCTGGAGTAAGTAAATGACAATGTTGATAGCTCCCATAAATGAAGCGACATGAAGCGGTGATAAGCCAGATTCTGTAGTAGCTTCAATTGATGCATGATATTTGAGTAGTAATTCCACGACCTAAAAAATCATTCCATCATTCGTTTTCAGCGTATCGGAATAACCAATAACAAGCCATTCCCTACCTTTATCCTATTCTTCTTACACGCTATATGTAACGGTGTGAAGCCGTTCAATGCACGTGCATTCGGATCCGCATTTCTATCCAGAAGTAGTTTTGCGACTCTTAAATATTACAATTTCGTTGAAGCTTGTTGAAGAAAATTAACAGGTTTTGTGGTAATATAGAAGAAACGTCCCCATTTACATGGTGGGAAATCGATTATGAAGTTCGGCCTCACCCAGATGATCAACGTTTTCTGACTGGACTCATAACACCCAGGAGTTATTGGAATTAGCTCTGATTCAATGTATTCACCTGACGTGACCGCAGTGAGCTGCTACATGCAGTGGTGTTAAGTAGTCCACCGTAACATCGTCGACTGGAGCTCGATGGTAGAGCAGAATTCTCGCGGAATCAACGTGATCACCTTGCGCGGCCATGTGTAACGGAGCCAGTCCATTCTGGAAGGATAGTTATTAGCCGTGAAATCGCAGAATCGCTTCACTAAGGTCATGATCACATTTTGAAACACTCTTCCTACACTGATGAAGGCGTGACGTAGGGTCAAGTATGGAGCAGGGGCTACCGAGTTCACTAGCGAAGTTTCTGTTGTGAGCACGTTGTTCTACCTTTCAAGGATCATGAGACTCTATCTTATTCAGACTCTGCAATAACCGGGACATCTTAGGCTTTCGGATTGTATCGCTGAGCTAAACCCTAGATAAATGTCCATGCACCTTACATCTTCGCTAACGTGCTCTAGCATACCTCTTGCACACGTTGTCTAACAGAGCCTTTTCGCACACTTATGACTTTTACTACATTCTCGCTCCCTTGAATGTGACTTCTTGTGCTGTGTTTAATGGTTACATTTAGTGCTAGCGACAGCCTCCTCTGTGCGTCAACAAATTTACGCCCTTCCATTTCTTTTTTTATCAAAGGAACTGCTGAGAAAAAACTTGAAAAAAAAAACACTAGCTGTGCGCCCGCCCACCTTTCCGCGCTTTTTATGTATTTGGAGGTCCTTTGAAGTTTGAATCAATTCCTTTGATGACATCCTGACTTGAAAAATTCCCTCTTCTCCAAGCTTCGCTATATGGACTTAAAAATTGTCATCGGAGCACTTCCTTAGTAATGGCGTTCTGCAGCCTTTCGCACTCACAAGTCTTCGACAACCCCTCCTGGCTCAAACCGGATTCTGCATTATTGCCCATGTGCCCATTCAGCAAACTGCACATTTCTCAACGAAGCCGTGGTCCTTTGTACGAGAGCGTAAACGGGGCCACTTCTCATCACGATAAGTGCGCTCTAGTACCTCCAGCTGCCCATTTACGAGGCAGAAATGCTCGCTAAGGGTGGCAATTGTCCATACAACTAGCTTTAATTGCCGAACCTAAAGACCTTTGATGTGAAAAAAAAAAACAAACCTTTGTTTTGGCGCTGATCGGAGCACCTTTTTCGAGTAGTAGATCCACTACTTGATCATGCCCACTCCGGGAGGCGCAGTGAAGAGGTGTAAGTAGATCTCGCGTTCTTGAGTCAATAATTGCTCCATGCTTAAGAAGCAGTTCAACCATATTCGTCCGACCCCACTTTGTGGCAACATGAAGTGGGCTGAAATAGTGCTAATTTGGTTGGTGCTGCCTACTCATTGTTTTCACACTCCGTGTTTTACCCTGAATGATGACTTGCAAACGGCTTTCAAAGAGCATTTCATCGTTGTGATGTTGGTTGGAGTAATCACTATGCAACAACATTTCGCTTCCGAAATTCGATTTAGCACGCTCCAAAACTAACAATATGGATCTCCTCTGCATTTGAAAGTCAGATGGGTGGTAGAACTCCCATTGCTATCCGATTACTGAATCTCTTCCCATCATCTCGTCACCCCCAACGGCTATCTCGCTGCTTCTCACGAGTAAACTCTAACGTGTCGCGCTTTTTTCTCTTCAGGCGATACCGATTGGTCGTAGAGAGAGGTTACGGTAGATTTACGATGGCGTAATAAATAAATAGCCAAGAGGAACGAGTATACAGCGTGGAATGAACTCTATATATGCCACGATTTACGTGCTTGCACTAGGACATTTGTTGCATGTTCATCTCAAGGCTGCCATTAGACAGGTTTCTCAGGGTTTTTTTTGCAGGGACAAACACGATGATTTTTTTCGCACCAAAGTTTTACCATCACTAAATCCTCTGAATAAACATCACGTTGAGCATGAATGCAGTATTAGCATGCCTGCCCGCCCGCGAGCGAAAACGTACATGCCTTTTTTGCATCAAGCCTACACCACAATTCTATTCCCCAATGGTTTCGCGCAGGAACGAGTAGATTGATTGTTCTCCGAGGACTGGGTTGACATCGCTAAATTCGCGGCCAAACTACCCAAAATCGATGCTACCCGAGCCTCAGCTTAGCGGCTAACTTCCGTTTGGCCAAGCGCTACGCGCTCAATTCCATCAGCGAATCAAACACATTCGTGAAGATTGAGCTGTGGATGATTTCACTACCAAGCTTCTGTTAAATGGATATGGAGCTTTTCACAGAAGCTACAAAGACTTAACAGGCTTATTCATTAGACAACACTGAGAAGCCAAGCACCCATCTGGTAGCTCTGCATATTTAATTGCGGCACCACATCTGTGACCTTTCTCCCTTCTATGACAATCTTATACACATGCTGACTGGTTCGAAAAATCCATCACCAAGAGAACAAACAGAATATGCAATTTCAAAGCCGTTTGAGACGGTTCATTGGTTTAGGGGAAGTAATACAGAGTACAGAAATTCCGACCCCCTCTCCCGAGTTCTGAATGGTATGTTTGGCAAATGCAGACATCTTGGTTCAAAAATTCCAGCGGACGTAATCCGCCAAAAAACAAGAAGAGTAATAAGACTGAACATGCTACTGCGGTGAGTCCAACATGCAAATAACCGTTTCAGTTGACCACTCCGGGGCATCTTGCATCCTCAGTTTCTATCTACATGACCTTTGTTAATATTTCGGGTTAATGATCCCTCAAAACGGTTGAAAATCGCGCATATACGGCGCTGGTTAGTTAACGTGATGATTCTTATACGCAGTGAACCCATTCACTAGCAACTTCGTCCAGTGGTCCTACCTAAGCGCGTGGATTACTAGAAGAAAGTTTTTCCTTTTTTGATAGGACCGGACAACTCAGGAAATCTGCTGTGGGGCACCTAATAGCCGCTTTTTCTGCGAACCTGTACTAACGAATCAGTAAAAAATATCATGCTGCATGAACTGACCTGATGTTATGTCGTGCTTGGTAGTTAACGTTAGCGCCTTTATCGATGAGAAGCTGTGCGACATTTTCGTTACCATAATGAGCAGCAATGTGCAATGGTGTGAATCCTGATTTCGATGTGACGTCGGCGTTATGCTCGTTCTAAACAAGTACGCAGTAAATGCAAGTAACCATGGTCACGTAATTACCATCCATCGCATCCACGTATAAATCGCCTCTTGTCATTTGGGATTTACGAGGTCATACATATGTAAATTAAATTACACAAGTCATGGCGCTAATGCGCTTATTTCACAAATAACACACGGCAGTACCTGGAGCAATAACGTTGCCGCACGGATGTCGTCCTTTTTGGCTGCGATATGGAGAGCCGGTAGTCGAACTTTCCCACGGGCATCATTTTCGAGAAGCACTGCGACGACTCGATCATGACCTTGCTGTAGTGCAACCGCTAGTGGAGTAAAGCCATCCTGAAAACAGAATACATAAAAATTTGCGAGAACACTTAAAATCCCAAAACTTCAACTTCCACAAAACACTTGTATAAAAATATGAGAACAACTCTGGAGCAGCAGAACTGCTCTCAACGCTGCAAATCCCATTATACTGACACTATGATTTTAGCATCACCCATTTGGACTAAAGCGCTGTCCTCGAAAACGGTCCCACCCAAGCCTGATTGGATGCTTAGAGGGTGTGGTTACACGCTCATACCTCTACAGATCCAGGCCCTATTCCCCGTTCTTCGATATCACCATACTTGGTCTTTTCGGGCGCTAAGGCCAAATCGCGCCATATGACCGAGCTACACTTGACCTGGTAGCTATTTAGTGTTTCAGTTTCTGCAATCTAAATAGCTACCAGGTTCTGTAACGAGTAATGGTTTATACTGTGATTTACGTAAACTTGAAAACTTAATCTAACAGAATACAAAAACTGAAATTGAGAGTTAACCAACTTTTGCAGCGGCCGCACACTTTTACCGTCCACTGTGCACTGACTCTATCTCCTAAGTGAATCTCATTTACGCTCACACTTATTGGAACACATCTGCACGAAGGAAAACTATTCACAACACCCGAGCTCTTTAGTTCAACTTTTTTTGTTGTTATATGGACCAGGTTCCCAGGTGCATTTGGAATGTTAATGAAGTAGTTGAATCGCTTCCAACTTCTCGTTGGCGAGCTTGGCTGAATACGCGTTCTTTACACTTGCTAGCTATTGCTGCCAGTGACGCCGCGCTGCATATTTCGTAGGCACAGTGTACTAATGTGCCAGTGATTAATCAATTGCGATCTTCGTACGTCAGACGGTCATTTTGAAACTAGCTCTTGGGGGTCATTGTTAAATCCTTTACGAAGAAATGCTGCGATTCAGCTCAAGGACTTCTAAAAGAATTCTTGGATGCGACCTTTGATAGATTAATAGAAGAAAGAAGAGTGGGCATCATTTAAAAACCAGCGCTGATCCAGTGGCTCCTATCATTTTCACACCCAAGAGAATACCTGACTAGTTTTCGAGTTGAATATCAGCTAGCAATCAGTCGCAAACTACGTTAGAGCGATCCACCATTAGTCAATTCAGTGATATTTTTACGTCAGTATAGAGTGCTATAGTCCATCATTATCGCGCCACCGCAACATTCAGTATAGAGAAAAACGAATGGACTGGATCGCTTTCGTCCCTCATAATCCTGCCATCACCTACGCACTCACTGCACCGGCACAAAAACCTCGCATGGGAAATTGCTGCTCGCACGCACGTACTCAACAAAGGTCAAGCGAAAACAAATAAGCCATAGACAATCGAACTGAACCGTACCTCAGTGGAGAGCGCTTGATTAGCGCCATGTGAAAGTAGAAATCGAACCACATCTTCGTGATTCTCTTGTGCAGCCATATATAACGGTGTAAACCCGTTGAGTGATTGAACATTGACATTAGCTCCATTTTCGACAAGTATTGTGACTATTAGTGATTGACCAGCTAGTGAAGAGATGTGCAGAGCGGTGTTGCCTTTCTGAAATTGAACAAAATTAAATTCTCTTTACAGATTCAGTGCGGAGAACAGCGCGAGAGTGATGCTATTTCCTGTGTGCTGATGTTCCAAAAGAAGAAAGCCGTTTTACTAGAGCTTCTAACAACGTCTCGTTATTACCAGGCGAAGTTCAAAAAAAGCCTGCAGTAAGTGATTCATATTTGGAACAATCAAAGGGCATTCAGTAATTCTTGTGCCTTGGTATTTTTTCACAATCATAATAGAGGTTTTAAGAAAACTAAGTGATCCAAAAGAACAAGAAAGTGATGTTATGGCAGATCTTTGAAATGCTGCATTTGCCTCAGCATCGTTTTCTCAGAAAACATCTGTCTTTCATCGATACCCTATTTCTTGTTGAGACCAACAAACAGCTCAGGGGAATTCGTCAAGTTCCACGTGAAGATTTTATAAGACAGCAGAGCGCTTTTGTTTTTCAGCCTCAGAGATGGATAATCAAATTATTGACCGGTGTAAGATAACAAAAAAGGTCCCGTGGAATTTGAACGAGTTTTGCTGTCTCGAGAATTGAAGCTGTTCTTGAACAATCATTGACACCCACCTTGGTAGCAGAGTCGACATGAGCGCCCCGCTTGAGTAATTCTCGTACGACCTCGCTGTGACCCTCTTTCGATGCTAGATGCAAAGCATTCAGACCGTTCGCATTGCATGTGTTGATGTCGGTCCCGCCGCGCAACAGTTCCAACACCTTGTCGAGATTCCCGGCACGAGCGGCTCGAAGAAAACTCGCACTCGCACTACCCTCGCCCTGCTAAAAAGTGGATAATCACTTTCAAGAAACTAGTTAACAAAAATAACAAAAACAGAGATTCTGAAAACTAGAACGAAATTGTGGTCCTGCCCTGAAATTCCATTAAAGTTACTGTTACCATTAGAGAAGTGCCGTAACTAGTAGAAGTGATTTCTGGTCTAGCACACGTCAATGAGGAACCAAATGAAAAAAAAACTTTTAATTGGATTAAATCAGAAAAAAGTGCTAAAAATAGAATAGGTAACCAATGATCAACGTACCCGGTTATTGAGGTCGGGCGGTGGGTCGCCCTCGCCGGCCATTAGGGTTTGTGTGAGTCCTGCAACAGAGAGAGCTCAGCCTCCTCAGCACCACAACTCGCCTAGAGATCGATTCCTCTGTGTGCCTCGTGGCCGAGCCTCATTTCCCTCGAACGCGCAACGAGCTCTGCCCGTCTGCACCCCGACGCCGAATGGGCGGGCTGCCAAACACAACCACCCCACTACTGCGGCGAGAGCTGACGGGCACTGGGACCACACACACACGGAACCGATCTCTTCAGAAAGAGCATCGCGACGAGAACGAAGACGAAAACGCGAAAACATGACAATGACCATTTCGGAAAGGGAAGCGAAGAGAAAATATACGTGCGAAAAGCGTAGTAGAAATTTTGTGGCGAAAATCAGGAAGCTTCAAAGGCCTGAATAAACATAAACGAGGAATAGTGAGTGATGAATTAAAATCGATGTGAACATCTGAACAAATAGAAGCGAAACTCATTGAGATAGCCGCCGGAAGGTGTAATTATATTGTGGATGAGATGAAATGCGAATTGAGTTGATGAAATGGCGCGGAGAGTTGCACGGAACATGGCCAAGGCCATGATGACACCTGCCCAGACCAGCAGCCAGCTCACCCACCGCGCCACCCGCAATCCGCCTTCAACAGCCGGTTTGCTCGTACTCTGAACTGCCGTTCGGAAGTTACAGCGGATAAGGGATGAAAAACCTCAGTTCTCGTGAAGCTCTGCATAATTTAGGATATTCGGTGAAGAAGGAAATGGTTTTGGGTTGTAATTATAGGGCATTGAGCG
>KZ349482.1:9719-22305 GCA_002352805.1 Teladorsagia circumcincta | reverse complement strand
CCAGTTGTAAACAGTTATAAACAGTTATATACATACGCAAGCCGCTTTCATCCACTTCATTGTTGAGCATGTCTCTGAAATAATTCGAAAATGCAGCGAGTATGAGTCGATGGGCATTGATTCGTGTTCCCTGAAATACCTCTCTCATTTGAGTATGCGGAACAGTCTTACACCTCGTGAAGAGTACCTTGGCAATCAGAACTACATCGCAAAGCAGAATGTCATCGCGAAGTTGTGAGAGTCCAGTGATTATATGGTGATTGTAAGTGGAACACTAAAAAGTAAACTAAGAGCTTGGTCACAAGAAAAAGAATAGTTGGTCGACGCAGACCGTTTGAAGTGATTGTGTCACATAATTCGTATCGCAGGCGTTTTCCTCTCGACGGGCCTTACAAGGAGAATCCCAGGAAGAGAATGAACTTCGTAGAAGGGGAAACCTACCTAGGGGAGAGAAGAACCTCCCTCCCCCCCCCACCTCATAAATTTTGCATTTTTGACCCAGTGACAGAATTCAGTGGAAAACCTAACAATTATTTGGACGAATACCTCTTATAAATGACGTTCTTGAATCCGCAACAGCGGAGGTACTGCCACTTTTGCTCTCGAAACATAGTAAAGGCACAATGGCTCACTGCAACCATAGACATCCCAAGCGATTGTGCACGCCTCCTGTTGCGAATGTTTTGGTGTCTGTGTTTCTCTCGTCCCCTACGCTCCTTCATATCTCAACCTGTTCCCTCGCCTAGGCGCTCAATGCCTCTTGGACTGTCTCCTTCTTCAAATTTACAGACTCGACTACCTCCTGGAAAGAAACCTCACTTGGAAATGATTTCGGCGTTCTTTCTTTCCTTCGTTACTACCGAATCAAGCAGCAATTTCTTCTTCAAATTTGAGGTTCTTTACACCGCTTCTGTTACCACTGACTGTAGCTCCAAGCTGACGATATTTATCTACGAGATTTATTTTCACGTACCAGAAACTTCGCATCTATCAGTAGCATACGAGGATAAGGGGAGAAGGTACCAATTCTCGCCCTAAAAAATTGGCAAGGGGCTACGCTAGGTCGTATACTGAGCGCGGAAAGGAGAGTATGAGGCGAGAGAGCATGACAGAGGAAAGGAAGGAAGACAACAGCCTGCTGTGGACGAGGAAAAAACAAAGCAGTCGAGTATCCTCGCATGGTCCTGGCTACCTTGCCATGCGATTTCCAAGCGCGGGAGCGCCACACGTGTGACTGCCCTCGGTGAGTGTCCTACAGTCCGAAGGGACTCGCTCATCCGACTGCTGAAGGGTTATGCCAACTGACACGTATCTTGATAAAGATCGTGATGAACGACGATTAAACTTTCGACTCTTACTCTCTTCGTCTTGCAACCCCCATCCGAACCAATCCGTGGAGCGTTGCAGTACACTTTCACAATCGAATCTACCGTGGCTGGTGTCAGACTTTGGGATCAGCGGGCAGCCTGACAGCGGCCCAACGAGGCCTAGACATAACTTAACTACTGTCCCTAATGAAACGAACACATTAATTTTTACCTCATACTCGAGAATGTGGCCAGCATTTTCCTTCTCATCGACATTATCGTTGCCTTGCTCTTTTGACGTAGAAGCGCTTGGATTGTCAGACATTCGTACGCCTTTTCTGCTGCTGTTACTTCACAATGGAGTCACGTTTTGTGTATCCAATACCAATACCTACAAAAAATCCATTGAATATTGAAATAGGATCAGTTGTGAGAAATGGCACGCAATTAACAGGAATCACTGTCTCTTCCGTTGAACATAGGCGTCTCGCTCTGAACAATACGGGAGATTCTGTTCTTTGCACAGCCAAAATCGGACTGAAGAGGAGGTTTTGCTGCCAAGCGCTTAGCGCAAAATTACTGATTTAGCGTCAGCCACCTGTACTCCTCACAAGTACCCCGTCCGAAAAATAAACTTTGGAAAGCCTGAAAGATACAAACCATCCCAGTATATAAACGCCGCATTTCGTAAACCTAGGATCCAAGATGTTGGATCCTAGGTTTACGAAATGAATGATATATACTGGGATGGAAAACCCTGTATACAGGGGGGGGGGAGGGACGAAAAGAGCCACTCCGCTCTACCTTCAAAACGGCTAAGTTACATTTTGCTAAATACAAACCGAACGATCCCAACTGGAGATTGAAGAGCACATCCCAATCTCTCGAAAAATCTTCATGTTGCCCTTCACGTGGACAACAACAGAAGATTTTGTTTTGAGGACATGCGCACGGTACGAACTCAACTCGTCGACGGAGTATGGACCATTACGCCTTATCTGGAGCGCTGGTCAAAAGCGGTCTTGCATAGTCAGGCTACTGCCTCTGGAAAGCTACCCAGTAGCTGAACGCTTAAAGGCAAAATTGAGGATTGAATTGATGAGGTAGTCCACCCAAATGTGAAAGTAGGAGTAGGAGGTGGACCGCCAGTGGAAAAAGGTAAAAAAAAATGATTAAATACAGAGGAAATACGAGCTTTCAGCCCTGCGCTGCGGGGTAGTTCAAAAGGTCGGCAGAGTGATGAGAGATAACGTGAGCGCGGAGAGTGGCAGACAATTCCGAGTAGAGAGAGCATAGCAGATCAACATTGCGATGCAGACAAGATGTCGAACGGTGGGTGGAGCGAGCTCATCTAGTGGCGCGTGCCTAAATCCTTGGCGGCTAGCGTCTTCATGACGCGTTTTGATGCAGGAACGTGGCGCTTCTTCTGCAGCTGCGTTCCACGCACTTCTAACCACTCTAAGGGCTTAGTAGGTGGGTCTGAGCCCGAATTTTGCCTTTAAGAAAATTATGTAGCAGCTTCAACTTGAAGTGATTGCGGATGCCTCGTTGGGCTCGACGGTGATGGCACATGACGTCATGTTCTGAAGACGGTGAAGGCAGTGAAGGATGGCCTGCTTCCGCTTATGGGGGTACATTTGAGGAATATTTTGCCGTGAGACTTCCTTTAACAGCGGCACCATGGGCGACGAAATGAGATGTCGGTCAGACTCCACGATGGTGACAGCGATGGGCGATCGCGATCGCCCATCGCTGTCACCATCGTGAAGTCTGACCGACATCTGATTGGTGTGTCCGCCATGAGCGACTTTTTGGCCCCTGTATACTACTGCTATGACTACGGTATCCCAACGGATTAACTTCAAGAAATAAATGACCTAAAGAAAACGTAGACTCATTCCTTGAAATCGGGTCATGTAGTGCCCTCTCTGCGTTCTAAGACCTAAATAACGTCCCATGAGAACTACGACGTCACACCTCTCAACTTTGCAATGCGACTAGTGGCTCAACCTATTCATGCCTCGAATTTGCCAATGCTTCCCGCTCACCGACACCCCATTTCTATTTTTCCAACAAACTCGCTTCAAACTGATTAGTAGGGAATATTTACGGCACTGGTCATGAATATAGGAGCATTTTTTTTACCGGTAATACCTGGCGCAAAAACGTAAATACCTATGGCAATTACCCATTTCTGCTAGCAATCTTACTCGTATAATCGCCTAATTGCGTGCTTTTCGACTGGCCTCATCGATATGTATCTTTTTCCTTATGGTCCGGAAGCATATTCGCATATGCAATCGTGGACTATGAACGCCGCCTCAGCACTTCAGTTTATTTGAAGCAAAAGTCCCAGCAGTATAGGCGTGGCTGCGACCCCTCGGCCTATCCGACCACGCACACTTCAAAGCTGCTCAACTCCCTTCCTAGCGACTTCCCATAGTGAGTTTTTTGTTCAGTCGCACTTCTTGACTAGGGGCTGAAGCTTCAAAGTGTGGGTGGTAGGAATCGACCGAGAGGGGTATGCATCAAGTAGTACGAATGGAAATTTTATCACTCAATTAGAGCTGCGTCGCGACTAGGTGCGAAGTGACCTCAAATTCTAGCACCTAATTACTTCTGCCTCGCGATCAGGCGCTAGTGTTCTCGGGATAAGATGTGCCGTACAAATCCAGTAATAGTGAAAAAGATTAGCAACAATGGTGACTCTAGATAATATTTGATGACGCATTTATTCTTATTAGCTTTTAAATATCTGCCTCCTGTGAACGGATCAATTTATGGAGAAAATGACTCCCCAAAAATATTTTGAAAGCCAATAGCTACCGTTCGGCTGGCTAACAGTTCTACACGGTCTGCTGCTTCTGACCAATGGAACGCGCATTAGCCCTACTTGAGCCTCATAACCCATATTTCGAGAGCCCACCTTCTCTCCAAGCACTTACGTCAGCATTTTCCTCCTCATACTTCGTAGGTCCAGCCCCACCTGAAACCTTCCCCCAACACCGTCGCCGTCACACTTCGTACCAGGGTGAATAACGGACGAGGAAATCCTCGACGAGGGGGTCTACTTGTCAGGATGGGTCATGGGTTACTGGATATGTACGGCACATCTTGCTCACAGAACACTAGCGCCTGATCGCGAGGCAGCACTAATTAGGTGCTAGAATTCGAGGTCACTTCGCACCTAGTCGCGGCGCAGCACTAATTAGGTGCTAAAATTTCGCTTCGTACCACTTGATACATACCCGACCGAGAGGATTGCAGCCGATTCCGACCACCTCTATTCTGCTGGGACTGTTGCTTCAAGTGGGTAACGGCCACGATTTTGGTCGCTGGCCTGCATTTGATCCCATCTTCCCACCTTTCCTACCACCTAACACCCTTACTCTAACAGAGTCAGCCATCCGTTTGTATCGGCAAAACGAACGATTCGCCTTGTTAGAAGTGGGTCAAATCCAAAAAAAACCAACATCAAATCCTTATTGAAAAAGGGGACTATGCGATGGTTACTCCTTCTGTACGTCCATAATACAAGAAAGTGTTCGTCGTCGTTTTAAATGAAGATGTGTGGTTCGTAATGAGACAAACGTGTTGTAGTAGCGGAATGATACAAAGATCAGTGAAAGGTGAAATGGCTGGAGAGCCCAAACCTGCAGAAAGTTCGCCTCCAGAGTGACTAAGGCACGGTATCGGGCTACTCAAGACCCGGAGGAGAGAAAAGCTCACCGGCGGCGCGGACGCGAGCGCGTGCTGGTGACGTCAAAATGACGTAGCAGCTGCGGCAGGCTCGAGGAAAGTCAAGCAGTGGCAAGCCAATTTCGCTGTCACTTCGCTAAAACAGTGGTAGGCTGAGACGATTGTGACGTGAGCGAAAGATTATGTCATGAACAGGTACCACCCTCACACTAGAAACTGGAATTTTTGAAAATGTAGAGGAAAACAGGGTTCTATGTGCAAACCATAAGGATACACAGTCAAGTTGAAGTTGATTAACACATTGACATAGCCGCTTGTACGTGTGCCTCGGCACCTTTTTGTCTATTTCTTTCACAATCATCAAGACTTTCAATAATTTCACTATTGGTGAATGTATTAATCCACGTTCATTCTTCAAGTTCGATTCCTGCTCACTTCTGCTGATTACACATTGAAGTAAGAGCACGAGCGGAGTACTAACTGTACAAAAGTATTAGTGGTGGAACTGTCCATTGCTTCCTCCTCGCCGCCTCTGTGACGTCATCAACACGCGGATGCGTCCACGCCGCCGGTGACCTTCTCCACGGAGCCCTCAAGACCACTGCGGTAATGAATAGTGAAAAGGGCCTGATGGTGTCATCCTGAAAAAGCCAACGGAAGTCAAGGGAGCTAGAAAGAGTACTTCAGGTGGCTTAAGAACGAGGAATTTCCACACAAGAACAACCCTCAAGTTGAGGCAATGATTAGTCTCATACCACCTGGACTAGACTCCGGACGATGAAAAACAGAAGGTGAAATTCGGGAAGGCGATCGGTCCAGACGGGGTGCCAGTTGAAATACAGAAGGCTCTCGGAGAATACGACTTAAGGTGGCTCACCAGCTTCCTGAACAAGGTAGCAGTGGACGAAAAGATACCGCATGCGTGGAGAACAAGTACTACCATCCCTATCTTCAAACACAAGGGTGACGCGATGTTCTGCTCCAACTACCGAGGAATCAAGCTGACTGCGCTTACAATGAAACTGTATGAGCGAGTGGTCGATTCGAGGTTAGGCAGCTGTTCCGGTCACCCAGGAGCAGTTCGCGATAGCAGAGAAGAACTTCAGGGCAAAGTGCAAAAGTGGCAGGATGTGCTGGCAAAAGGGTGCTCCGACTAAACGTAAAGAAGGCTCAATTCATAAGCTTTGAAGAGGCACAGAGCCCATCGTGGATGGCCAAGGAAAGCATCGAGGGAGTGGGGGACTTTCGGTACTTTGAGAGCGATCTAGCCCTGACGGGAGCGTGGATCAGGTAGTGAAGGCACGGATCAACGCGGTATGGATGAAATGGTGAGGGGCACTGTGATCGAAGGTGCTCCAAAACGCTCAAAGAGATGGTTTGGTGAACAGTACTAAGGCCTGCGATGCTATACGGCAGCGAGTGCTGACCCCCGAGCAAGAATCACGAGAGGCAGCTTCACAGATGAGCCTGCGGCTGGACGCGGCTGGACAGGGCCAGAAAAGAGGATGTCAGGTCGGTCACGCGGACTGCTCCTGTCCAGCTGAAGACGCGGAAGCAGCGTCTGCGATGGTATGGGCACGTGCTACGAAGGCCACAGGACCACCCGTTAAGAACAGCGATGGATTTCGAAACATAAGGTAAGCGACGACGAGAAGTCCCGAAGAAAAGATGGAGGGGCATTATAAAGAAGCACCTCACTAAAGTCAGGGCCATGGCAGACGATGCCGCGGATAGGAAAGAATGACGACGGCTAACAAAAACAGCGGACGCCGAGACGCGAGATTAACACTAGAGAGAAGAAGAAGAATAAAAAGAACAAAAATCAGGTGAAACTAAAGTGCAAGCAAGCATGTAATGGTGAGATTTATTTACTAATGAATATGCAAAGTCGCCACATTCAGTTCTCAAGCAAATGCAAACCAAATTTCTAGCCGCTGTGCATCTTTGCTGACATCCGAAAATCTCGCTAGCCCAACGTCAACAAAAAGAAGACCAGTTGGCTGGAAGCAATGAGCTGAATTCAAAAGCTTATCGATGATACACGCGATTAAAAGGCGGCGTCAAATGTGATGTGACGCTGTGAAATGCACCATTACACCGAATTTTGCGTCCGCTAAGCTTTCGGTCCTTGGCTTTGTAATTCTGGTTATTGGAGTTGCTGCAATGCAATGCCATGATGTCGTAATCAAGACTTATCCTGTTGCTTCCTGATGCCCAATATATTCTTTAGGTAAATTCCAGTTAGGGGGGTATCATCATGCAGCTTCTCGGCGTTCTTATGTAAAACCGCACATGCCAGTTTGACACATATGTCAAGTGACTGCCCTCACCCCCACCCCCTAGACTGCCTACATTCCCCTGGTTCGCAGTTGCCGTACCCTTCTGAAGATGCTGCATCACGATGCCCCCGCTAACTGGAATAGACCCTATTCTTTTACTGATACTCGTTGATAAACCTGCACGGGGAAATCCTCTGGCCGAGATTTGGACGAGCTTCTTGCAGTAAGTAACCTATGCATTTCACAAGGTGTACAGGTGAGGGCTTTGATTTCTTCCGCCTGTGAAGTCACTGTGAGGTCAACGGCATCGCGGTAGCGAGCGCGTGCAATTTTTGATGGAGAAGGGAAGTTCACGGCTCCCCCACTTTCTTCACACTTTGGGCCCTGCTGCGGCGAGCGCGGCCGAGTGCATAGTGCCCGCGAACTGTGTGGGTGAATATGCCGCTCACCAGCAGCGTTCGTGAGCAACATGAGCGCGTTTTCGAATTTCCCGCATAGTTCGCGGTCACTATCAATCGGCCGTGCTTGCCGCGACTGCTCTCAAAAGTGTGAAGAAAGTGGGAAGCCAAAATTCACCAGCACGCGCTAGCTACCGGTTGCCGGTGAACTTTCTTTCCCCTTCAAAAATTTACACGGTGACACTCCTTCATTCTGACTTTCCTGGCACGACGTTCAGGACATGTTCCTTGGTATTCAATCCACCAACATCATTTCACTTATCGCCTCAATTTTCTTTTGCGACAAGGACTGAAAGCATATTGAAGCAGCAAAAAATTCAGTACCTTCAGCCTTTAGGGGCAATATGCACGACAAAGTTGGTCTGCAGCAAGTAAGTGTACGCCCTTAATAGTAGCCAGCCGGACAAAAAGCTAGATCTAGGCAGTGTGAGGATTTCGGTTTTCAAATTACATGGTACCTATTAATTGCTTGTCATTCCGCCACATACCTATGGGAGAGTGATATCCAGTCAGGACCAGGGTCGGTCCTATCGTTGTTACTTTTTGAAGATTTTTTTACGACCCCACCCTCCAAGGTGGATTTGATACGACCCCCTCCTCTACCTCGACCACCACCGTCACCATCATAACTGTTTAGATAGTATTTGATTCTGGGATCACTCGACACCCAAAACTCCGCCTACTCTTTCCCCAAAAAATACCGTCGATCGGTGGGGGTACAGCTACTTTGAAACAGTAAAAATTACCAAAAATCCACCCAGATTTACTTATATTTCCAACACCTAGGAAGGTATATACGCGCGCTGAAACGGCAAATTTTTTTTTCGCGCGCGCCCTCAACTCACCCAGCCTACTACCTGATAAACTTCAATTTTACCTTAATCTCGCATGCGATTTCGTGCGACTGGAGCGAATACGACCCCCCCCCCCCTCCTACGAACTCTACCAGGTACGATCCCCCTCTCCGCCAAACTCTACCAGGTACGACCCCCCTCTCCGCCGAACTCTACCAGGTACGACCCTCCTCTCCGCCGAACTCTACCAGGTACGACCCCCCGTTGTTACTAGTAACAACGTGGGGTTGACCCTGGTCAGGACCCTTCATCCTAAGTCAGTAACGTATGCGTTCCAAAATTTGATATGCAATGCGACGCACTCGGCGATCGCTTGCCCACGTCCTTCTTGTTGGAGCGTTACCTTAGAGGCAAATTCGATGATGAAAAGGTAGCGCAATGGAAATCAAAGCACAGTCTCAGATCGAATTCGAGGTGTTTAGCGGTCGGTAGCGAAGTTGTAGTTAGGGAGTTGATTGATGATGATGAAAAAGGGAAGGAAGGAGGCCGACAAAACCTCAGGGGCTCCCCCTCCTCGGGTAAGAAATGAAGTGAAGAGTGGGGTGGGCGATTTGTCGAACTCGGCAGCAACAAATGCGCCGTAACGACAATTGCTGGCAAGTATATGTTTGGACACCATTACTTTAATCGTCAGTAAAATCGTGTTCAGAGGTTCAATACAGGCACTAAAACCAGAGCGCTTCATTATTGGTGGAGCCGCAAGGCACCACATTGAATGATTCAAAGGAGGATTCCACGATAAGAAAGAAGGTCGAAGACGTGGAAAATTGCCTAGTGGGGAGACAGGTAGACCTTCTGAGGGTGCGCACTGATGGGCAATCGGTAGCGGAAGATTTGACCTCGGCGATCTAGCATGGCTCACTGGCCGATGTCAGACTTTGCGATTCGAGCGATTTTGCACCAATTGCAATAGCGATCCGTCGCTTGCCAGTGCGAGCGACGGGAGATTTACCCCACAGACCATCCATAACTCGGCGCCGCTCAGGTAAATCTCCCGTAGCTCGCAATACAGAGCGACGGATCGCTCCTGCAATTGGTGCAAAATCGCCCCAATCGCAAAGTCTGACATCGGCCACTCTCGGCGCACGCGGCGATCCCTGCCTACCGACTATCTAATCACTCGCCTGTACGCAGTGAGTGATTAGATAGTAGAGAGAGCGTTATATTGAAGAGGGCACAACGGTGGGAGTGGCACCAACGCCGAAATCAAGGAGAAAGGAATGTGTCCCATTTTTCAGGTTCTGAGCCGTTTTAATAGTTGTAACTTCTTTGTGATACCACTCAATCCCTAACTTAATTAAGAATGGGTTGCTTTTTCATCGTAAATTCTGCCTTTAAAGGACCGAGTTCAAATATTTCCTGTGGTCCCAAAATGACCGCACATTCCTCGCAGCCAGTCATGAGCTCTCCACTATGCAAAAGGGGTGGCGCGTACAGAAACTGTTCGCCCCTCTTCCTTTGCCAGTGATTCTCTCTTCTAGCGGCGTTGAAAGGTGAGTTTTTCGGTCATCTTCTCTTCATGTACTTGACTAGGGCTAGCGCATCGTCCCACACCATTAGTATCAAATTTTCAGAATCCTGCTTAGACCGTTGCTTTGAGTTACGGATGGTCAGTGATGCATGAAAGAAGAAAAAATAAGGAAACCAGCCTAGACCCGGAAAATGGCACCCCTTCTTTGCTTTTTACCCCATCGATACGACTCTCATCATCAGGCTGCCCTCTTCAACACTGAATGCTTTCTCTGCCAAACGGCTGCTGGCTGAGACGGCGAGAAGGGACGTACCGTGCCGATAGCGGAGTAGGGAAAACCATGCTAGATCGCCGGGATATTTCCTTTTATGCGATTGCGTGTCGGTCCGCACCCTTAGGAGGTCCGCTTGTCTTCCCACTGGTTGAGTTGCCCCTCCTTCGATCTTCGTCCCGTGGAATCATCTTCTGAAGCAATTCACGCTGGTATTTCTTGGCTCAATAGCTAGGGATAAGTCATCGACAGACCCCCTAGCCCGCTCTTGAATGCCGCGACGATATCATTCAAGAATGATCAAGATTCGATCACTTGAAATCTAGCAAGGTTCGCTTCACGAGAAACAATTCTATTCGAATGTTTGGAGAAAGCAAATACGGTTTACCATACTTGAATCCACGGGATTGATATTGTTGCGCTCGATAGTGACATTGTCGCGCTGTCAAGAAACGTTGAGCAACTGAGAATTCTAAATATTTATTAGCAGGATATATGAAATTACATTTCAAATGTGATGGTGAAATACGTTTTTAGAATTCCAATAGGCACCGCCAACAGTTACCGGCTAAGTAATTCGATAATGAAAACATGCAATGAAAACCCGTTAACAGTTAACGACAAGGAAAACCTTTTTTTTCAGTTTCACAATCTGCCTGGCTTAGGCGAGGTTGATAGCGAACTGAAGGGGAGGAATGATGATGCACTTTCTTGGTCACACCTCACTTTTCCTTGGGAAACTAGTCATGAATATAGATGACACCCACACCAGCTTCATGTCGTCTGAAAATGTCCAAATCAATGATGAGAACGTTTAACTTTCTACTGAGTGCTCAGCGCGCTATCGCAAGATACGGGAGGGGGGGGCATGGTAACGCGTTCGAAATCGCGTGATACATCTCTTCGTGGAAAAGGGACTAACAAGGAAGGTCTTTCAGGGCATGCCGCGTTTTCTCAAAATACTTTTTTGCTATATGTGGAGACAAGTGCATGAAGCATAGAACTGTGCTCCATTTCTCCTGAGCGGCCTCCTGAACGCCAAAAAAGGGATGTCAAGATGGCCCATGGTTCGATTCCCCGGGGCGACAAATTTTTGCATTTTAGACTGGCGCTTGCATGACGTCAAAATCGTACCCGTAGTCAGTAATGGATGCCATAGTACCATCCTGACCATCAATAACAGATATGAGATGATTTTCAGTAAAACCTGATGTGGAAAAGGTGTGGCGCTTGGGCTATTTGAACCCCTTTTTAGGCACTCAAATGGCCGCTCAGGAAAAATGAACAACAATTTTGAAATCCATACATTCACCCCTATATTATGTGAAAACCGTTTGGAGAAAGTTGGACATTTTCTCAAAGACCTCCCTGGTAAGTCTCAGGGGAGGAAAAGAGACCATGCGCGTGCGCAACCTTCATTTTTTCCGAACTTCGTGCCCCCTTCTAGGCTTAATCCTAAAAGTGCCCCGGTATCTTACGATAGCGGAACACTTGAAGCCACAGTCCCAGTACGGTTTTTACCTTTGACAATAATGGTGTAGAACGATGCGCTAGCCCTAATCAAGAACACAATATTTCTAACTGAACAAAAACCACACCTTGGAATGCTGCTGGAAAAGAAGCTGAACGGTCTCTACGGGGAGTGGTTGCGAGTCGGCTGCAATTCCCCCTGCTGATACGCAACCACACCCACTCCGAAGCCGTTCAGCTCCCTCTCTAGCGGCTTTCTAAGGTGAATTATTTGTTCAGTCACACTCCTTATGTTCTTGACTAGAACTAGCGCATCGTTCCACACCATTCGTGTCAAAAGTGCAAACCCTGCTGTTTGAGAAAAGCCCGGCCCTCGCGTAATGAACAACAACTAACCGATTGTTCATGCGACTGTGGTGCTTCCACTGATTCTCCTCGGGATCGAACACTTCGACGGTCTCTAGGTAGGCAGTGCCATCAAACCCACCCACTGCGTAAAGTTGCTTTTTCTCAACAGCGGCCAATGCTACCTGCGAACGAGACCTTTTTCACAATTTTAATCCATTTACATACAGTATACAGTATACGAACTCACACCAGATCGTGTGCTGTTCATCGCAGCCACCGTTGTCCATTTATTAGTGCGCGCGTCATACTTCTCTACCGAACTCAGTGGGCAGTTGGAGTCATCTCGTCCTCCTACCGCATACAAGCAGTCATCGATCACTGCAGTTCCCAAATACTTTCGTTTTGTTGACATCGGACAAACGAATTCCC
>KZ349478.1:5618-16769 GCA_002352805.1 Teladorsagia circumcincta | reverse complement strand
TCGCGCGATGGGCTTCTTGGAGGACACCCGTGCGATCTTGTTTCGGGACTTCAGGGACTGACTCGTCCTTCGAAACGCCTCATTTTGATGCTGCCCCCTACTCTGGAATTCTGAGACAGTTCGACCATGGAAGGCAAAACACGCGAGAGAGCGCGATGGTCCCTATGACAATCGCGGTGGGTGGGGAGATTTGCATGGGAGTCTACGATTGAGGCGCCTTAACGATTAGCGTCCTAATCGCGCATTTTGTGCGACGGACGTGGAACGCTCTCAGTCGACCTTACAGCTTCCCTTGCCGCATCCTCCCTACGAGGCGAATTCTGTTGCTTGCCTTTAATTACTTTTGTTTTGTCAAGAGGCCCCTAACAGTGTTCCGCTTTCGAATCCAATGTGAACAATTCTCGAGGCGCTATTACTTGAAAGTGGGAATTCCTGGTTGTAGCCTAGGTTTACAGTGGAACCGACCAGAAAAAATTATTATGATAAATTTTCTCAAGCACGGATTTGGCAGAATCTCCATCTGTTTTGTTTTGGAAAACCTTTCTATGAAGGAATTTTTCTATGCTTCACAGAGGATTTTTTATTGCCGGAGTTGCTCACATTTTCAGAAGAGCGTGTGACACTTCCTCCAACACCTCAGGTAGTCTATGTACCAATACCGATTTCACGTAATCAGAGAAGACCAATTGGCGCAAGGGGCATTCGAGGTCGTGGAGTGCAGAAGAATCAAGGGTAATTTGATCATTTTCGGAGCTTTTTTGCTTTATTTTGTTTCGATCAGTCCCATAGCCATTATTTCAGACAACGAAATAATAATGTTCGTGGAGTTGTGAACCATCCAAATTTCAAGAATCGCGCCACAGGCACCCCTGGTCGTGGTGCACGAGGTGGCCAAGCACGCGGTGGAGCGACGCTCAGGAAGAACCGCTACCCACCTCCACCGAAGAAGTCAATTAGCCAGCTGGACCGTGAACTAGAAGATTACATGAGAAAATCGAAGCATCCCAAAATTGTCATCTAACAATACGAGAGATGACAGTTGCTGTCGGAACGTCCATCCGTAGGCTTCGCACCATTTTCTCATCACATACACACTCTGTCAGCCATATCGATTGATCTGCGAAGAAGAGGTCGTTTTGCATAGTCGATTACATGAGCTATTTTTGCCCTCATTATGCCCTATTTTTGCATCATTTGCTAATAATTTTTCGAAGAAAGACAGTTTTCGACGTGACATTTTTTTCGTAATAATGTCGAGGCGATTTCGAAGAAACCTCCCTCAATGTTTCTTTTCTATCACTCCCTTGCACTGAGCCATAGTTTTTGAACTGCTATTAAGTCGAGTTCATTTTTAGCTATTAATATGTTCTGTTATATTTCTTGGACACGGTCAGGAATGTTATTACACGCAGGCCACGGCTAGCCAGTCATCGAACACGTTCAGGTGGACGATACGTATTCAGTTTCTCAGTGCCTGAAACGTGTTTTTCAGCAAAAAGTTTTCCTTCCATTTTTTCTTGGGTGGTACGACAGAACTTTACCACACTATCGATTTTATCTTGTATGGGTCTTTGTCTTGTATTGATCTGAGATTACGTTATTGAGCGTTGTTCTTTTTCTGCACATATTATTGTTGTTTTCGATTTCTATGACATAAATGTGTTTCAGTAAACTGTGTAAGTGAACAGTATTTATCATAAGTGAAAGATAGAATCACTATTTGAAAGACGACAGCACCACGTTGACAATCATGACTTGTTCTTTCCATATCCATTTTAGCTCTTGTGGAACCTGAATGAAATCATTAACATAAACTGGAATAGTAGACGCTGCTCTCTGAACTAGTTATTACGATTAAACTTTAGAGGTTCAACTGACGGGCATAATAATAAAAATTCACGGGTTGCGCCTAAAGTGCAGGCGGTGCCTTGCGGGTGAAAAATCGCGGTAGTTATTCTGAGCCGTTCAAACCGCGACAGTTTTTTGATTCGTCAGGAGAGCTGATTTCATCTGCCCTCTTCTCCAAATGATATCCTATGATTGCGTTGAGGTGCTAATTTCCTTTATTACTGCTTCCTAGGGTTTCGTAAACACCACGGCTGGCTGAAGGCCTTTTGCGAAAGGCGAGAAGAGATGAAGAGGATAACTTTTGACTGGGTGTGGGTCGCTAGTACAGAAAGCGTTTTTTTTTGTTTTTCGCAGCGCGAAACTTCACCGCTAGAACCAGGGTCAACAGCTTTTCCAAAAATTCTATGGCCTCGATACGACCTCTCCCAGCCATCATCATAGCCTTAGATGACTGCCAAATAACACCCTCCTACCCATTACCCCATCTACTACCCTCGCAATCACTGCTGTTTCTAGAGTATTTGATTCTAAGACCAGTCCATACAGCCCCATTCTGATCCGCCCACTTCGTCCTCTAAATTGGCCGCCAGCGGGATTGAAGGAGTGTAAATACGTCTCGAAAAAGAAAAAGAATCCTGTAACTTGTCTATTCCACGCTTCTTCCAAGTTTACACCGAAATCGTTGAATAAACGGTGGAAAACGACCTTCCTCTCCTTCCCCATCCCTCCCCCCCACCACCCCTTTAACTTTCACGAATACAACTCCCCATTCGCACATTTCCCAGACATGGCTAACCTTACTTGATCTCAAACACGACCCTCTTCCCTAAAATCAAAAATGCGACCACACCAGCGCGAGCGAACGGTTGACACTGGCGGGAACCCCCGGTTCACTCACTATCGGGGGTGGATCTGGAGTTTCTGCAACGAATAAGGTTTCGTGTTGCGAAAAACGAGAAGCGCCTGTTGTCCTAGAGCCACACCCGTTACTTCGCATAGAGGCAATAGTTATAGTCACCAATAATGCACGAGAGCAAATAAGATAGAAAATTGACGTGGCCTTAAAGGCAGAATTTACGATGAAAACTCAACCCATTCCAAATTACTGTAGGCATGGTAAGTAGTACCAGAAAGGAAGCGGGATCATGAAAAACGGCTCAGAACCCAAGAAATGGGACCCCTTTCTTTCGCCTTGATCTCGGTATTGATGAGACTCCCATCGCTGTGCCCTCTTCAACATAACGCTCTCCGCTATCCAATCAATCGCCGCGTATAGATCTGTGGCGAATGATTAGACAGACGGTGGGCGGAGACAGGCGGACCCGCCAAGATTGAGCCCTTCTAGCTCTCCGAAGTCAAATCTGCCGCTGCCGGTTGCGTGCCTGTCCGCACCCTCGGGATGTTCGCCGGTCTCCCCACTAGGCAATTTCCCCCTAACTCGACCTTCGTCCTTTCCATGGAGTCCTCCTTTAACTCGACCAAACTGCTCTATTTTGTCGCGTATAGGGCGCTATGTGGACCCGGCTTACACCTTAAATTCAAAGTGAACGCCTCCAGTGGAATACAGACCATAGTAAGTCTAACCTTGCGTTCAGACATGGGACATAAATTCACTGGTAGTATCTATCACCACTTTACGGATAAACGAAAACGAAAACCAGATTTTGTGCCGCAATTTATAGTCCTTTCAATGGGGATGCCAAGTGAGAGGTCTCTAAAGAGCATAAGTAACACTGAATGGAACATTCCTGCTCGTTAGAGTCCCACAGTTCCCCTCATAAACGCCTAGATAAAACCTCTACCTATGGCAACCAAAACCAGCAAGCAAATTATTATCGACTAAGAGCCCAAATAGACTGAACCGCTTTGGTTTGATTTCAGGTCTGCCAAAAATTCAAAGATACGTACCTTTTCAAGCTTCTTGACGAGAGCTTGTTTCAATTCATCAATTATTCGCTTGAGCATTTGACATTCAACCCCTTCCCGCTCATTTACAGCATCTTCCTCTTCACTGCTTGAATCGGTAGACATTGCCCTTTGTTTCTCCGCGTATATCACTTCTCGCCATCGCTTTCTGTATAATGGAACGCTAATGTAAACATCGAAGTTCGCGTTCTCTTCTCACACAAAAACTCACAGATCGGCGGGGGAAAGCATGAGAATCCTCATGTTCACTCGCAACGCCCAACTCGGGCCGGCATCCGATAAGTACAGCGTGCTAAACAAAGAAAGTACTTGTGATACAATCAAGTATATTTAGGTAACAATTGACAATATAGGTATAATAAAATCAAATATTAGACAAGTAGCCAAAAAATCGAAAAGTCTATTCTTGGGAGGAAGTCCCCTCACCTTCCCATATGATCCCCTCTAAGGGCAATGGTGTCGACAAGGTTGTTGAAGCTCAACTTAACACCTTAAATTTCACACGCTCTACCCCGCCCCAAACTTCTCTAGAATAGGCGTCGAGCGAGCGTAAATTCTACAAATTCTACATTCATTTCACCACATTTTTTCCCTTCCACGCCCTTTCTGGTCACCCTCAATAAGATCCCATCTAAAAACTTCAATAAAAACCCCTGCCGGGAAAATCTCAACAAGTGGCCGACGGTTTTTGGCGACATTTCTTCAGCCAGAAATGAGCTGACTGTCTCGCTCAGTAAACTTTGCCTGATTATTCATCTTAATTTGTACCCGACATTTCGCCATGCACGTGTAGGTTGGTAAGGAGCTAAAAAGAAAGTTTCTGATACAATATTACAGCAAGGCTACATGTTATGTTCGCAGCTAACGTCGGCTGTCACGCTCGGTGGGCAAAAGGCTGCTGCGTTACGATATGGATAAAAGCGCTATTGCATGAGCAGCCGGCTGCAAGTTCGTCTAGCGCAGGCACAGCTGTAGAGATCTCGTTGATCATTTAGTAGGTCGTAGTAAGCCGGTAATCAAAATATTCTTATACTTTTTAAAAGAAGCGAATTCACTTATAGCTGTAGTAAAATGCACAGATACACTGCCAAAAACAGCGAATTCTTACTCACCACGGCAAACCTGCTTCCTTTAGAGCTTGTTCATGCGCTGACGATACGGTCACTCCCAATTTTTCGGCTAAAGCGATGAATAAATCTAAAATGGGTAAATTTAAATTGTCAGCACATGACCAGCTCAAACGAAATGGATCTATCGTGGACTTTATGGTAGCATGAAGAAGAGATGTGATTAGAGATTTATACATATAAAAAGTTCTATGTATTTCTCGAAGACTTGGTTTTCTGGGAGAATAGAAGAGGACCGTATTCATGAACTGGCATTTCATTTCTTATAGATAATCATTTCACAATTATAGAAATTTGAAGACGTTTCAAGAATCTCATATTTTCCCATTACAGCTCAGGAGGAGGGGGGGGGGGAGTTATACTAATCCTTAATTTGACCAGGAGAGTGGTAGACCTTGACACGAGCCGTAATTGTAACTTGGAAACAGTATGTGTTGACGGGATAACGAGAAATGTTCCACAGCTGCGTCCATGTGCTAACACTTGGCAGAATATTGCGCTACCCCTGCCTGCTGGTGACCCTATGTTTTGCGCCACAAAAGAGTTACAGAGCTAAAATAGGAATTTTCGGTGATATCTATGATGCATCTCACCAACCATGATCCATGGGAACCTTTCCATTGGGGTTGTTTGGTAAAGTGAAGCCATACTCCACCCATAATCGAGCATTATCATGCGGTCCATAGCATACAGTCACCTCCTGGTCTTCAAGTACGTAGTGTGACGCACGAACCACGTACTTTTTCGAGTACCGCTCAAATGTAGCCAGACACTGAAACAAACTTGGTGTGATTGTAGAAAGCACTGTCTTGGACGATCCTCCATACCTGTCCGCTTGGATCATGATTGAGCATGTCGACGAAGGGTACCACAGCTAAGGTATCTGAACACAAAATGTTGACGAAAGTGTACAGATTGGTAGCCTTTTTGAATAAGGCTGGTCTTGTTTACAAGCCGTGCGCATAAGTGGCACCCCTTGCCATCCACCGACTTTCCTTTTCCAATGTTAACATTGGTTCATGATCCAAGATCTTAAACCGGTGCTAACATTGGAAACATTAAATTCTCAGTCAAATCCTGGACCTCTTTCTTCTTCTCACCTCCTGCCGAATTATCAACGCTTGCATGCGGTTTATTCTCCACATAGATACATCGTGTATTGACCACGTGCCATGCCCACAGAAACTTTTCATGTGTTACGTTCGGACAGACCTCCTTGATCTAAAGAACGGCCTATTTTCCCACCATTGAATTTATCAAATGAATCAACTCACTCTTTTCCATGACTCCTGAAGATCTCTTTGCTGTGTGGACCAGTACTCACGAACTGATAATGGCAAATGGACAGGATCAATCATTTCACCCATATACGACGGCGTGGTGAAAGCCTAGAATTTGATCACTGAGACCTCATCGACCATCGGATGCTTTTGTCTCCTCCTCATTCCGACAGCAGGCCCACTACTGATTGAGTTCCACTTTCTCACCTTCGGCAGAGCTTTGAGGTACGGCCCATACAGTGATGACTCTTCATCCTCCACGCAGAAAAACAAAGTGAGGAGTTCGAAAGGTGTCGGAAAAAACCTGGAATGGGTAGAAAGTAGGCTAACTTATCGAACTAATAGGTAAGTGTATTTCTACGCTCAGCAAACAAGCATGCGGCGTCAAGTACTCCTGATTACTCCACATCTGTAGCGCTTATCTAGAGGAGAGGATGCTAAAGCGAGCGGCGCTCGAGTAGACGGAATACTGCACACCTGTCAGAGAGGGACATATCGGCCTCGAAAGATCAGCGGTAGATCAGCTGGTCTGAACGCTGAATATCGATAAGGAGGTGGTCACGTGGCTGATCACGAGGGTTCATGAGAGGCCATATCCGCCAGAGGGGAAGGATGGCGCGGGAAGTTCCCAATGAAAGGGGTCCGTATTCCACTGCAGTAGTTCCTGTTCCAGTTCCAGAGTTCCGGTGTTCCAGAGCTCTGGTGTTCCTGAGTACCTGCATCAAGTCGCCGCGTTCCAGTGGCACCTGTGTGGTGCTTATCGGTGTGGTTGGTTGGGAGCTCTCGGCCCGTAGAAAGAAGGGCGTAGGCTCAAGAGAGGTAGCTTTAGTGGCTTGGGTTCCTGAAAGAGCCCCCGTGGCAAGTGCAAGAAAGCCTTTGTGGCTTGAAGGCTGATCAAAGGTCTCCCAGTCCTCGGACACCATCCGCCTCTGGTGATCACTGTTACTCTCAGTTGTTGATTTCAACCAACTACTTAACTTCTTTTCCTACTTGTCTTGAACACAATAACGGGTTACTCACACGTCGCACCACACGAACCGCTATCATACTTTACACACCACCAAATACATGGCTACGAGGCAGTGGTCAACCAACGCGTGGAAGTCCAGACAGGAAAGCATATACTTTCGCCTTTCCTATGACTAATGTAAGCCTTTTGGAGAAAGGAAAAAAGCAGAGATGCTGTAATGGTATGCATGTGCGAGAGTGCCCAGAAATAGTACGAAACGCTGAAGCAGGCTTAGGCCGATGTCAGACTTTGCGAACGAGCGAATCGCTGGATCCGCAAAGCCTTCCATCAGCCTCAGACTGCTACACAACATTTTTTGAGATTGCCGCTAAGAAACTGGGTAGAGAGGTATAACTACGACAGGGCCGGTCGCTAAGATCAAAGTACGCCGGGCGTACGTACGTTACGGGCGACAAATTTGCCGAGTGTAAAAACAGCCTCATTGCACTCTACGAATAATATAGCAACTCTGACTTGGAGTCCTTGAGAAGTTTCGAGTACGTCTCCATATCGGCCACTTTTCCAGCCGTGATCATTAGTTCTTCCGGCACTTCAATGACTTTCTGATCAGTTCGAAACGATGTAGTTGCAAACACTCCATTGCCTGACTTCTGGAAGAGACGAGTATGGTTAAGGAGTGGGAGAGTCAGTACTACAACCGAATTTGGAAGATAAACAAAAAACAATGCGATGAGGTACATCATAGGTTACACGAAGATTAAATAGAAGATGTGCTCTATAGTGTAGCAAACGACTGGCAAACGACAAAGGACGACGGTTGGCAACAGGGTGACAGAGGAAACAGACATGGAGGAGAAGGTATTCACACCAAACCTACTGATCTACTTCTTGTATACTTGTCAGGCAGTATAATTAGCATGTTCAATTACGGTAAGGTGTTGTATGCCACAAGTTGAGGTCCACAAATGTGAATCATCAGATGTATTCTAGAGAAATGTAGGAAGTACAGGAAAATTCACAGCAACCGCTATCTACCTGCCATAAAAGCAATTCAGTAACGCTCATAAATAATTCTCACTTCAGAGTTGCGTGGCATGGAGAGCACTCTAAACACCAACCTTTCAGAATCCGTGGACAGCTTTCTGAAGACCACGTGGTCGGTGGTGACCTGACCGAGTCAACTATGCAGTTGACACAAAGACCGCAGGTCTCGTTGAGCAATTCGGTAATGATGGAGCGGTTTCATTTTTCGGAATAGGGAGTAGCAAACGATGATTAATTCCTGTTCGAAGGAGACATTGCAGGGATGCCTCGTCCCAGTACTTCAACTATTGTGTTGTCCAGAAAATACTGCAACACTTTGTCGAAATTTCCGATTGCACCTACTTTTCTTGTATAAAACATTCAACTGGCAAGATTATTACCATCAGCATACAGGAGACGTGCGCTCTTCCCAGACAGCTTCTCACCCTCCTTTCTTTAGAATTCCGGCATCTACTTCGAAAAGGAGCGGTCTATCCCGTTTTCGAGTTGGCCTCATTCATTGAATTTTACCATCTATATGGCGCTCACCGCACTAGTTAAGTAATATCAGAAGCGATTAAGTTGAGCGAGCAAGCCTACACTACAAAATTTCCCAATTGGAATCCATGATTTTTCGATGAGCAATCATTCGTCACATGCAGATATGCGTTGGGGTGGGCTAATAGCATATTGAGCATTTCTGCGTGAAGCTGATGCACGCTTCGACCAAATTCCAGTGGTAGTCGAAGCCAACAATGTTTGTCACAGCGGCACAGGTACCCAGCTGCTTTCTGTAGAGAATCAGGTTGCAACCCCATCAGAAACACTAGAAAACCCTCCCCTGCTTTAATTCCTCCAGCCAGCCTACCTCTTAATCGAATCCAATAGTGATTGTTTGTATAGTTTACTCAAAGCCTGAGCTATCTTACCTAGTCATCATTTTTGTCAACAGATTCCTTTGCTGCAAGAAAGGAGAAAATTCTTGGCTATGGTCACAAGGTTCCCTTCCACAGACTGGAGCAACCCATGTGGTACCCATTGCAAACATACTGCCCTGCAACGAAAACCGTAGGAACGCTTGGAAACTGTCGGTAAGTGCATTTCAACGTTGTTGCTAACACACGACTGGTAGCAATTGGCTCCGCCTTTGGAAAGTTGAATAAGCGCTAGCCATTCATCACCTACAACCGATCAGAACAGTGCCATACTTTGAGCGAAATATCTCCGGTTGCGGAGCCTCAAGGACAACGGAACACTGCCCTGCTCAGCGACCTACCTCTTGAATACAGCACAGATGCTAGCTGTAACGACACAAGCGTAGTGGCTTTATAGGAGCTCGAAAAATAAAAGTGGTCGAAAGATAGCTTTGTTCAGAGAGAAATTCAGCCACAAAACGCTGCACAAAGCCATCGTGTACGCTTCTACTGAAAGCTCCGAAGACACACTACAGTAATCAAATGCCAAAACAATTCAAAAGGTATTCAATTTTTTCTTGAAAACTATTGTTTAGAGTGTCGCAGTATTTTTTGGGCAACCCAATTTTTCGTCATCTTGCTATGTGAACCACAACTTTGCGCGCCATAAGCAGCGACTTTTTTGCTCGCACCTGTATGTTCAGGTACACTGCTCTGTTGAATTCTGAGACGGTGAGATTTGTGAACAAGGTCTTACTTCTGCTTATGGAGGTACATTTCATGTTCTTTTATTCATACGTCAGACATAACAGTGAAAAAATCGACACCTACTCGAACATGTCAAGATTTTGCCGAAACTTCCATCAACAGCGGCATCCTGCGCCAAGAAGAGGCTGCTAACGTGCGCATAGGGGATTCTTTTTTGTACCCCCGACCTCTCTGTTTATCCACGCATTAGATTTTTCTGCAGAAGTGACTGCAGCTATAGTCTGTTCTCTGACTCGAAGAAGGGTAAAACTATCAATCACAATTCCAACTGTTTCCTCGTTTGACAGATGTACTTCCTGATAATAAAGTTCATAATTTTCAAATCTTACCTCACATGACCTTATTTCGAGACCATCTGAAACAACTCCTTTTGTTCGACACCAAGATAGAAAGTGTTGCAATGGGTCCACGTCCGCCATTATTATCTCTTAATTATGGGAACATCGTGGAACACTCAGAACTTAAACAAACACCACTCAGATGTATTAGTGTGTTAAAAATAATTACAAGATTTATGGTGTCACTTCCGTGGCAAACAAGAAGCATTAGTCCACAGCTGCATGTAGGTACAATTCTGAAGTAGAAACAATTCTCAGTATATCCATCATCATCAGGGGCCGTATGCATTGGCACCCAGCCGGAGACGAAATCTCAACTTTGGGGACTGATCCTCGGCCACAACAACCCTCCACCTCCGATCAGGTACTCTGCGTACGGCCTCAGAAAGTTTAAAACACATCTTCAACCTCTTTCAAGACTGAAAGCTTCAGAGAGACATCAGATTGCACCAAGCACGCGTTCGCGCGCTTTGCGAGGCACCGCTGTTAGTTCGCGACCGCACATGCGAACAGAACATCAGCCTATTAAGCAATAAGGAGAAGGAAACGTCGCGATTAGGCTATTATACAGTAACCCTAGAAGACGAGAAGGTAGCATACGTACCGATTTGCTTACTCCGCCCACCGAGCGATCGTGTAGTACTTTCTTGTCTAGCAGCCCAATAGCCTAATCGATAGGCATCCATTTCCTTACAACCTTGTAGCCTACTCGTCTATTCACGGAATCGATCTGTATGCTTTACCCTTTGAATACTTGCCTAATCGCCTAAGGCTGCTTTCATACTTTGCGCCGGTACGGACGTTCCGGTCGCTGCGGACAGTGCGAAGAGCGTCAGTACGCGCTCTGGCGCATGATGAGCTGGCGCACAGTCGGCTCCTTTTCATCAATGTTCAGCTTTATTACATTCTATTTTTTTGATGTGTGCCATCCATCGGCACAAAAAACGTCAAAAAGAA
>KZ349476.1:6417-16822 GCA_002352805.1 Teladorsagia circumcincta | reverse complement strand
CCTTTTGTCATTTGCAATCAACTCGTCATCCACAGTTTCATTATCGACCTCTTCTACCCCACCAACCTGATAAGGGGGTGTTGCTTTGAATGCGATTTGGTTATACAATGGCTTGCGGGAACCATTCGATGTATTACAAGTCTGTGATATTGCCTTCGCAAACAAGCCTGGTAACAGTTAACAGACCTAGAGAGATGGAAGGCCTGCTTGACTTGGACAGCACACGATCCAAAGTTGCTACCCGGATCGCGCGTAGTAGCGTTTTTTTGCCTGTAAGCCAATTCCGCCGACCTTTCTGACTCCTACCCAAGCTTATTCTGCTCACTCAGAGTCGTTACCTTCCACAACATGCAAATCGCTCCCTCTCAAAATTAGAAGGCGTCTGAGCGCTTTAAGTGCTTGCAAATTCTGCAAGGTAAAATCGAAAATCACAAACATTTCCACGGAGTTTGAAACTCTCTTTCCAGAGGGCCATGCAAAACCTTTTTTGATCTCTTTTTCTGGTGCAGCTATTGCACCAAAAATGCTCCCGAATCGGACCCCGTGCATCTCTGAATCTGATGCCACTCGCGGAAAATAGCATTCATTCACTAATTCTGTGTATAATTGCGAGTCATTTGATGCTGCTACATATATTTGTTCATTCTCTTTGGTAGCAAGACCTATAGAATAATTAAGCACGCTACATGTAGGGTTCTGCTAGCGTGCCAGAAGTTCTGCGTGCTCACTTTAGAACAATCTAGATTCTTTTTGAAATAGGTTGGACAAAATTCTTGACTAGAATAAAAGCCAGAAAAATACTTTTTACGGTGAAAACTCTATGTGCATTGAATCACCTGTACAATGTTGATCGGTCGGCGACAATCGTGGCTTATCCGAAAAACCATAATCCTGGCAATTCTATCAGACTTCTTAACATTGCACTAAAGCCACCACCCTGCTCTTCGCTGCGAATTGACAGATCGCGAAGGCTTTCTGAGAATGTAATTCTGGCTCGGGATTGGCGAAGTGACTGGGAGGCTAAACGATGCTGTAATACTCCCCCGCGGCTGTGTGGTTGTATGGCTGGCTGCTGCCTCCTGCCGCCGAGCTCCACCCATTCACCGCAGTCGCCTTTGCTTCTCTAACACAAGATGGTAAGTGTTTGAGAGAATTTTCTATTTTTTCTGACCACTTCTAAAATCCTCCTTGGGACCCTCTGGATTGTTGTTTACTCCTTATTGCTGTTTTCAATAACTCCCATAATGTCGCTTGGAGCTTCTCGAGTTTGTAGATACAGAAGATATTGAATATGTCTCAAAACCGATGATATGATATAGATACAGAAGAGATTGAATATGTCTCAAAACCGCTGGAACCTTCGGTATGTATCTTTCTGAAAGGCGCTAAAATGAAAACCTGGGACGTAGCGTCAGACTCCTAGCCCATTCTCACAAATCTCACCTAATCATGAAGGATTTGTACCCAGTACGGCGCAATCGCAAGATATGGGGGCATTGCTCGCACAACGCGTCTAAAACCGCGTATAGCATCTCTTTTTCATTTATTCAGAGGTACTAAGCCTTGGAAGGGGTAGGCAGACTCTTAGATGCACGAGCATTTTCATTTTCCTCAACATTCTGCCCCTCTCAGACCTAGTTTTAGGAAGGGCAAGATTACGGAGGGAAAGTCTGATGCCCCGTATCTTGCGATAGTGCCCCAGGACCTTTACGTCTCCTTGCTCACCACTAATGATTGCTGGGAACATAAAGGAATTTTCCATATATTCTGAAACTCTTTGAAATCGACTCCTGCTTAAGACAGCTCCGCATGTGTAATACATATGGCTCAGTTCGCCTCGGCTGGCGATTCTCGTTGTAATAACGAGTAGGAGGCCTGTGTCTTCAACTAATCATTGTCAAGCCGATGGGACCAATATCGCATTGATACTATTCTGCAAAGCACAGGGTTAGGGTTTCATTCATCAAGTTCTATAGTGAGGGTGATACTGATTTACTCCTTAAAGGACGAATTCACGGATTAGAGTGAAAGTCGAATTAGGAGTAATACAACAGGTTAAGGGACCCGCGGACCTCCTGAGGGTGCGGACTGATGGCAGCGAGTGATTAGATAGCAGAGAGAGCGTTATGTTGAAGAGAGCACAGCGATGAGTGTCGCATCAATGGCGAGATCAAGGGCAAAGAAAGAGGTTCCATTTCTCGGGTTCTGGGCCGTTTTCCAGGATTCTTCCTTCATTACTGTAAAACTCGTCACCGCTAAGTTAACTCGAAATGGGTTGCCTTTTCTGCGTAAATTCGTCCTTTAAGTCAAGGGATGATGAAGTGTGAAAGAATAAGGCTTTCGGCTCTTACCAATTCTTCTATGGGATGTGCCACACATTAAGCTTCAATTCGAGATTAGGACAGAGTCTTTCTCATCATTTTGTTCTGCGATTATCTCGCGCCGTCGCAGGTCCGCTACGTAGTATAAATGCAACTATACTGCCGCTTGTAGGGACCAGCCAATGTGTGAACCAAGTGATTTTATCCACCTAGACAAGTTTGGTATCGATCCACCGATCTTGAACAAGGGAAGGATCGGTTGGTCCGAGCGCGTTCGATTCCGAATCTGAAACCTGGCCCGTGAGCAGCGTTAGTGGTGCCACATCCCATTGGGTTTGGAGGATTAAGTAATCATCAATTTGATAAGCGCCATCGATTAATTCGTGGAAAACAATTTAATGATCTGAAATTTAGGCTGAAGATATCGAAGAGATCTTGGCCGAAATTGACGGCGAACAGATCGAAGGTTTGTTCATAATATGTAATTCTCGAAATATGGAAGTTTTGAACAGGCTGGAAATCAATCGACGGAATCACTATGTACTTTACAAGTCTTGGAATTGATATAGAACCTTTTCAGAATACCAGAAATTCTTCGATGACTTCGACCGTGGAAAGCAGGGCTATATCATGGCCACTCAGATCGGCCAGATCATGCGTGCTATGGAGCAGGAATTCGATGAGAAGGTGAGCACAGGAACATTGACATCTAGCTGTCTTAGAGATCCGGGAGAAGGGAACCAACTAGTACATTCCGTGAAAGAAGATGTGCTCAACTCGGAGTGTGTGGCACTAAATCCGTTCTTCGGTCAGTTCGGTGTGCCCCGCACGTACATTTGCGCGGAATGAGAAACACATGCTTGAAGCACAGGTCGTATTTGACAGAAAGGATAGCAGAGGAATCTTCGGATAGATGCATCATTATCGCTTTTCAGTGCCGGTATGAGGACTGACGAATCTATGCTACAAACATTAGACCTAGTGCTTGTCCCTGGACCAAATAACCAACTTATTAGCTGGTTGAGTAGCAAGTTTTTGAAGCGCTTGAATTTCAAAAGCCAGTAATGGGGTACCCACGTGTCTTCGTGAACGAAATACTGTATTAACGCCACTACGCCCGCCTTTCTAACTAGAGTGAGGATAAGGAACGTCTGTTTGGTTAGATGAAATTGGGCTGTCCCATAAAGGACTAGGTGGAATAGCGTGAGTAATGGGTTTTTAGGCAATAGCACAATATATTTCCGAGATGCTATTGAACATGTCGGCTGTTCAATAAAGAAATATCGATAGGTTGTTATGATAAGTACCTAAAAATTCAGCATCCATAGTTCCTACCACAAAGTGACTGGTCATATGACGGCTTGGTTTGAAGAATGTGAGACTGACAGCTGCTACAAGTGTTTTCTTCTTTCAGACTCTGCGTAAGCTGATCCGTAAATTCGATGCTGACGGTTCCGGGAAACTGGAATTTGATGAGTTCTGTGCGTTGGTCTACACTGTCGCTAACACCGTCGACAAGGACACTCTACAAAAGGAGTTGAGGGATGCTTTCCGACTATTCGACAAGGAGGTTCGTAGAGTTTTTCTGTTGACAGATAGACCAGTAACAAACCGATAACTCGGGTTCACGAGTGGGCTCCCATTCAGCGCTTAATAGTGTTTCCAACATCGAGGGAGGAATGATTCAAAATTCATAAAGATGTATTGGTTTCAAGAAATGCTGGGTTGGGGGCAAAACACTTCTGGCGAGAATCGAACCAAACAGGACCAGCCAAAATTAACTAAATATTAGTGCTGTTACTTTGCATCACTTCGGCAGCAGTGAAAAATGAGCAGCTCCATCTCTTTCTACGAGTTTCACTTCCAAGTGCCTCCCTCCCTTTAGGATTACATGTGAATCGATCTTTGTGACGATGTTATGACTCTAGCGTTGGAAGCGGTCAGTAAACATCGTTTCATTGCGTTTACGTGGAGGAATGATGGCAAATTGGCACACATGTTTTTTTGGAACATTTGAAGCTTGGCATTTGAAGACTGCTGGTAAGTGGGACAAGACTAAGCCCAGGAGAGTGGTGAAATGCCAGGGAAAACAAAGGTTGCTCACGTTCCCCCTCCCGCAGAAACTCTTCCCCGCCATAGTGCTTAGTCCCACGTTCTGTAAGCGGCTCACTTACTTGAATGTCCCACTGGCCATGAGCGCGTTTAAATTCTTCGGTTGCATAACGGACAACACATCCAATGTTTGGAACCTGATTCGAGATGATACACTCACCTCCGCCCACTACCCCAAAATATGCAGAACATAGGTAACTATAAGAAAGGCATAAATTGGGAATTTCAAAACATCTTCAACATCTGGGGCAATTTTTCCATTTTCTCCCAACGAGTTTCTTCGTCCCACGTCTCCCATGAAAACGACAGTTCGACCTGAAATCACAGCATAAGACCGCATTTTGATGCGACCAGATTCTGGAACTTCACCACAATTTGAAAACCGCGAGGAATCACAATAACGATTATAAACGACACTACGTGCTGTCATTTTCATAGTTATATTTTTCTTCCATAATCATGTAATTGGGCATGGGTTTGACGCCCACTTGCTGCAGTTGTAATAGACAAGGAAGCATGCGTAATTCAACACCTGACAACCCTTCGAAGAGTTTGTTGCAATGGTGTGACGTAATAGATGCGTGGAAGTAGAAAACCACGGCTATATGAGCTCAGCAAGTAACAGCTGGCCACAGCTGCTTTCGGCCACGAGGTCAGAAAAGGATTTCAAGAGTAGCACGCTTCCATGGATTTATAGGAATTAGAGTGGACAGCAATAGGTTTAGCGTAACTCGAAAGTGGCACTGAAGGTTCACTACTGTTTCAGGGAAATGGTTACATTTCTCGGCCGACGTTGAAAGCCTTGCTGCACGAGATCGCCGATGACCTGACCGATCAACAACTGGAAGAGGCCGTAGACGAGATCGATGAGGACGGTTCGGGAAAGATCGAATTTGAAGGTACTGTAGCTGAATAGGACCCTTATGTTACAAATACGTATCATCTATTAGTACTTGGAGTCAGGTCGTGCCCAGAGGTTCCAAATCAAAATCATTTCATTTCAGAGTTCTGGGAGTTGATGGCCGGAGAGTCCGATTAAGCACACGTGTAAATATCCGTTGGATTACCATCGTTTGTAAGTCATTAACAACCTTAAACGAGTTCAGGTATACGGTATCCAGAATAATTCTACCGTAATCTACTCTTTTGATTTCAGTTTCGCCTAGCAACCAGTGCCGCGCCTTATCAGCCGAATCACCAGTTGTTTTCCATTGATAACACGTCATTGATCCTATCTTTTGAAATTCAAAAGTGCAAATAAATTTTTATTACGAATCCACGTATATCACACACGTTTGATTGAGCTGAGCAGCAGTAGCAGCTGTGATGATGAGAAGAGCATAGGTATCGATCGGCAGTCAGATGGTCCCATGAAGAGAAGGATCTCTGCGGAGAACCAGCCTGGCTGACTGGCTGAGTGCCACATGAGTCAGCTTCAGCTCACAGGCATATCTCCACAAGCGGAAATCGTTTCTCCTCATGGCGCTAGGAACTGTCTTCCCATGGCTCGTGGACAACAACGCTTGGAGCCTCGTCATCTGAAGTGACGTCATCGCTCACTTTGTTAGTCCTAAACAACATAGATGTTTACATAAAGCACATAATCAAGCAGCTACTTCTCTATGTAAAATTAATAAAGAAAACGAAGCAAAGCCAAATAAGTCTGACCATAAGTAATGACTACTAGCTGTTCGTAATTACTTTACCTCGAACTAATCCCTTGAATGTGACTTGTTTTTCTAAGTTTCTGAGAAAAAATGGATGAGATTCAAGCTTTCAGCGCCGATCAATCCTATCTTCGGATGCGCTACGCTTTTTACACCCACACAAAATCGTAATGACATTTTGACAGATTTGGTCCATACTGGGTGCGAGGGCCAGTTGATGTAAAAGTCAGTGTATGTATCCGTCCAGACAAATGTGATACTTATTTACCGAGGAGAGACCCCGAAGAGATAGAAGGCTAGGTTGGCTCGGATGGCGTCTGACCCAGAGTTTGATACCTGGACCTTGCGCGTGGTAAGCATCGCGCTCCCCTCTAACCCCCCCCCGCAAAGCGAAGTATAAGAATGAGCTGAATGATCGATAATATTCAAAATGGGGAGGGTGCATGTTTCGGCTCCTGGAAGAGTTCGCCATTCCAGGAAGAACTATTTTTCTTCGGTTCGGCAATCTCGATTTAGAAAACTTTTTGGTGATCAATGCACCCGCTACACGCATTTCCTTCCCAATGGTGACCAAGACGGCTCATAACCTATAGGAATCGAAGAAGAGGAAAGTGTGCAGGAGAAAGGAGTGGAGGGATAGGAATAAATGGGAGGAAGAAATAAATTGGGAGAAAGGGAAGAGTGCGTGACAGTAACTTTCTGAACAGATTACTCCTGGTGGGGCATAAGAAATATTTTTCTGGAAATAACGAAAATCACGGGTCATCAAGATTTTGTAGCTCACCGAAGAATTGCGAGAAATACGTACCTATGCGGATGTGGAAGGGGATGACAGGAAGACCCGGTTGGCCCCTTATTTGTCGAAGCCTCTTCATTGTTTAGACCCACATCAATCAGACTTGTTCTGGAGGTGTGTAAGCTAGCCACGAAACTTGCTAATCATCGACTTTCTGAGTTCAAAATGGCGCTTGCTGTCATCTAAGAGCCGATTCTGATTGCAGCTTCTTAGTGAACTCTACCTAATCAAGAATCCAGGAGGAGTGACAGGCCATGGAGCGGTCCGCTTGGAGCGATAGGTTGTTCGATACCACTGTTACAAGGATGATTCGAGCCCGGGTTTGGGAGAAATATCAACGAGTTGCGTAATTCCTAACTGTCACTAACACTAACATCGCAGTACTCGTTTTTGTAAAAAATGAAAGTTTTGCTGTTTTTCACCAACTTAGCCATCCCCTTTGTTTTTATCTCACTACTTTTTTGTTACCGGTTTTTTACACGAGACTATTGGTGCACTGTTATGAGTAAATAAACAAGTAAATAAATAAATAGCAACGGTAAAAGAAATGTCTGAAAACAGTACTTGTCCATATCCCTCATGTCCTGTGATATAGAAAACGACGAGGAGTTCAGACGATGTCGGCGACCAATCGATGAATGTTGGTAGCGAGTCTTAATAATTACACCTTATTTTGGAGCCTTTCATTACACAGCAACCAGAACGAAATTGAAATGTTGCGTCAACTTGATAAATAATTCAGTGAAAGTTTCTCATCAAACTTGGAAAGTTAACAGAATGAGATTAAACAAAAACGATTGTGCAACCCCTGCGGAATACGCCATGCAATCATCTACCAATCAGAATGGCCTCAGATGACATTTGGTGACGTGTTTTGATCACATTGAGATTTGGCCTACGTATGGTGTCGATTTGGCCAATTGTAGAGACTTGAAAATGACAAAATGACGGCAAATGTCTCACTCATGCCTTTTCTAACCTAACGTACGGTAATTAAATAATTATCGATGCTCTACAACACCCTATGTAAACTTACTAGCCTTCAAATATGTGACTTTAGTACTTACTTCTAGTGCAGGCATAGAGACCAATTGATAAGTGGCGCCAGGGACATTGCAACAGCGGCCCGGTTAGCTCAGTCGGTAGAGCACCAGACTCTTAATCTGGCTGTCGCGGGTTCGAGCCCCGCATCGGGCTTAGCTTTTGCATTCATTCCAATTTACACAACTTTCACCTCTGTGAGTTGCTGAACTTCTCGAAAATGGTTTTCCATAAGGACTTGTAAACTTTACCATTTCTTACGATCAGTTGGACTGTGCATAACCGGATTTTATAACCCGCTTTGGTTGCTGATCGATAAAATGACGAACTGTAGACACTTTCACTACGGTTTTGTATACCATTCTGTTATTTACAGCTTGACGTAGTAAGGGTAGAGCAGAGAATTTGCATTCTCAGCCGTTTAAGACTTCAAGTGGCAGATTTTATTACGGTTATAAAAAGGAGTATTCATTGATTGAGAGCTTCTTGAACAGTCGGCCAGCTAGAACCCTTCTTTTTCTGAGTCACGGTTCATGAAAGTACCTCATCATATTTCCTAAGAGTGTGGTCCATGCGAAGATGACTAAGAAGTGGTGATGCTGTTTTGTTTCGTTCAAGTCCTGGACTCAAAAGCATCTGATCGATCGCCGGCGTAGAAACGTTCGGCATGGCAATTGTTAAGCGACGTGACCTGAGTGTATAATAACGATCCGCAATGGTTAGACGATAACTATGATGATAGAAGATGAATATCCAAATGGATGGGCTTTGAATGAAGCAAACCTTGCGACGTCGGCCTCAGGCAACGACTGGGTGGATGCACGAGATGAGGCGGTCTTTGACTGCTGGAACACTTTACTTTGAACATGCATAATTAAGCAGTATTTTAAAGAAGACCCAGTTTGAGGGGGTACACCCTGTCCTCTTCGATAATTAGGATAAGAATAATAGCGCTCATGGCACGAAATCGATTCATTTTAAGTGTACTTCTGATAATTGCAATGGGAAAGAAATCCTTTAAGCAACAGTCTCAGCAGGGTGGACGTGGTTGGCATCGGCTGCAATCCCCTCGGCCAATTCTGACCCCGAACACTTCAAAGCTGTTCAGCTCCTTTCCTAACGACTTTCCAAGGTAAGTTTTTGTTCAGTCGCACTTCTTGACTAGGGGCTAAACAGCTTCGAAGTGTGCATGATCGGGATCGGCCGAGGGGATTGCAGCGGATGACGGCCACGCCCACCCTGCTGAGACTGTTGCTTTAAAAGCTTTCAAATTTTCGTTTGCCATGGTTTAGGTAACGGTACTGAACTAGGGGTATAGACATCAGTGATTAGGCCAGAGGGTGGAGGAGCTTCAGGTAGATGACCCTGTGCAGAAAATTTGGTGGGAGGTGGGCAGGATGTATGGAATGTAGGGGATCCACCAATACTTCTTAAAAGTGCATTTTGAAAGAGTCATTTACATTTTGTGTTATCCTTGTTTATGGGGAGCCCAAAAAGAGTGTTCCCTAGTACTGAGGATAACACAGTAAGGAGTGCCCCCCCCCCCCAATGGATTCTCACCTCCTTATCCTATTCGACTCTTGGCTCTGTTGGCTCAAAATATGTGAAGCTCCGCCCTTCTCACATTCAAGCTCCTCATACATATGTTTTATAGTATGAAATATTAATCAATGCTACCTATAATACTATTGCAAGCTAAGGCATTTGGCATTTGGCTACAACCTCACTGGGATGCGCCATGCAGTCTACTTCCATTCAGAATTGTAGTGCCATTTAGAATGAGATCTAAGCTTTACAATAACTCATGGAGACTAAGCGATGCACAGGATAGTGTTTTTATGCTCCCAGACAAGTCTGGTTCCAATCAATCGATCCTCACCCCTAACTTCGCTAATCACCCTTGTGGTCGGTCAACCAATACTTCTAACTAGAACATAATTATCTGGGCTTGATTTTTGTAAAAATTCATCAATTCCGATCCATTCCTCATTCTTCCGCATTAAAATATCATGTCTCAAGTTTCGCCATGTTGTTTTGACGAACAGCTGCCGAACAGCTGTTTCTGCTGTGTTCTCGAAAACGAGTAGGTGGAAAAAAGGAGAGACCAACCTTTTGTCGCTTCGAAAGTGCATCGATAAATTCGGTTTGTGCTCTGATGATGAGGTCGAGGCGAGCCTCCACATCACATAGTCGACTTTTCAAGGAGCAGTTTTCCTGTAGCAGCTCGTTGACCCGTTGTGAGGTGAGCTCCGTTCTGTAATGAAGCACGTTTCTTCTGAAACTTTCACGATACGTGAATGACCTGCTTTGGATGATTTTCTTGTTCTATATTCTATATTTATTCAAGAATCCTCCCAAGCATGACCGAAGCGTTTTGGTTATCATTCAGGATACGGTATGTCTAGATTTCGTTAAACACTTTTTTGCACTTGTTAATTTTGTTCATGGAACGGTTTCTGCCACAAGTC
>KZ349475.1:1925-12884 GCA_002352805.1 Teladorsagia circumcincta | reverse complement strand
GATCTGGTTAACCAAGAATTATTTTGTGCGATTGGATTACGGAATACGTATGCAAGAAAAAAGTGGAGAAATTAATACAAAATTGGTGGCTTCTCGAGTGAAATTAAACACAAATGGCAAAAAAAAACACCAAAAATGGATAGCGTAAATCATGAGGTGAGGTGTATATATGCTCATATTGACAGACACCGATGCCATAATACATCAATGATATTAATAAGAGTTAAAATCGGTTTGTAATGATATTAATGATGATATCAATAATATCGATATTATTAATAATATTAATGCGCTATTCAATATATGCTTCGAACTCTGGTAAATCATTTGTAGCTGTTAATGAATTCCATGTATTTTACACTAATTCAATTGAATGAAAAAATGGTCACAGATACTACAATATCAATGACATTTTAAATGTAGCGGATTATTGAATAAGAAATATTTGTTGTATTTTTGGTAGTAATGTATACAAACCGCTCCTTCTTTACTTTAACGACTACGCAAAGGCAATTGACTCATTGTGGAACTCAACTCCGTTTGGAATGCACTACACAATGCAGGCATCGACTCGTATGATATCAACCTGCTGGAACAATGCAACATGGACACGTCTACCACCATCCGCGTGTTTCAAGAAATCTACGCGTGCCGATTGAGAAAGGAGTAAGGCAGGGTGATACGATCTCTTCCAAGCTATTCACCACTGCACTGAACCACGCGGTGTTACAATTGGACTGAGACGATAAAGGTATCAACATCGACAGCAAGAAGTTATCTAACTTACGCTTCGCAGACGATATCATCGCCATCAGTCGAAGGCAAGAGGGTAGCAGCAGATGGTGAAGGAGTTGGACGAAGTCAGCAGAGCCACTGGCCTTACGGTGAACCGTACCGAGACAATGGTCATGCGGAATGATTGGGCGAATGCGACACCAATCGTACTCGAAGGCGACGCACTTCCAGACGCCGACTGCTACGTCGACTCATCTCCATGGACAACAACTTGCGCGTAGAAATCATGAGGAGAGAGAAAAGCGCATGGTCAGCAATGGGGAGCATCAAAGAGGCGGATCAGCTCATCACGGACAAGAAAATGCGAGCTGACCTGTTCAACTCTACGGTACTGCCCGCACTTTGCTACGCATTCGAGACGTGGGCGGAGAACAAGACGTCTACAATGATGATGGCTCGCCCACAAAGAGCGCTGGGGCGGACATTACTGAACATCAACTGACGGGAGCAGATAAGCCGCAACTTGCGCAGCACCGACATGGGCTTGATGTCCAGCATTCGTGAGGCCGCAGTGTGTCGCAGTATTCAGTAAAGTTTTTCCGCAATCGTATCAAGCGGCTGGGAGTGGGTAATCCTTTGTCATTGTCGATCCTACAGATAGAACATCATCTATGGATAATGTCGTCAAAATTCTCAAAATTTGACAGCATCACCATTCCTCCATAATTGTCAGGTCGAGGCATTGGAACTCCAGCTTCCCATATCCAAGCTGCTGCTGCTTCCGCATATGGTTAGCGCAGAAGGTCCACTTGTTTTTGCCAGTGGCCGCATGCCGCAGGCTATCGTCGTAGCTGCGCGACAGGAGATAATTAAGCAGATTTTCCTAAAATGGAGCGGTACCTATGGACCACATTTCCAAGACCAGTCAAACACCTGAAGAGCCTAGAGGACGGGCTTCTGGAAGCAGTGAAGACGCTGTGTCAGCCTGCGTGAAGATTGCCTGGAATCACCTTGGATTACAGTGGTGACGAGGTCAAGATGGACAGTAGTCGTGTGTAGCGTCACAGAGCTCGAAGTCTTCGCTGCGGAGCGTTCAAGCCAAGCTGGAACTGCCACGTGAGAAAACGTGTCTAGCCCATACCGGGACTGATTCTCGTGGGCAGATCTCTTGCGGCGAAGCTCGCACAGGGTGATCGCTCTGGTGGTCTCGCAGGAGAAGTCGATTTTGTGCGATGCAAACGCCACTATAATAAAAGCTGATTCAGGCACCGTACGCAGCACAGTCCGCTCCTTCTATATATCACCCATGGAAGATTCTGGAGCTTTAGGGAAAAATCCAGAAAGAGCGCGATTTGAGTGTTTCACAACTTTCCTTCCAACCTAATATTATTCAATAGTGTCCTTCTCCGCGGTGATGTTCCTTGTCTATGGAGAGTTTGCCTTCTCAGACCGATCTCCAGGAAAGGTTTCAAAAACAAAGTTACCAATTGCAGACCTATCTGTTCAACCAGCTCTATCAGCAAAGTCATGGAACGTATTCTTTGTCAAAAATCAGTAGTTATTTGAAGGCAGAATTCACGATAGAAACCCAGCCCATTCCTAATTACTGTAGAGATGGTAAGTAGTACCAGAAAGGAAGCGGAACCATGAAAAACGGCTCAGAATCCGAGAAATGGGACCCCTTTCTTTCGCCTCGATCTCGGCATTGATGAGGCTCCCATCGCTGTGCCCTCTTCAACATGACGCTCTCTCTGCTAGCTAATCGATCGCTGCGTACAGATCTGCGGCGAGTGATTAGACAGACGGTGGGCGGAGACAGGCGGACCCGCCAAGATTGAGCCCTGTTAGCTCTCCGAGGTCAAATCTGCCGTTGCCGGTTGTGTGCCTGTCCGCACACACAGGATGTTCGCCGGTCTCCCCACTAGGCAATTTCTCCCTAACTCGACCTTCGTGCTTTCCGTGGAGCCTCCTTCAATGGAAAGGAAATTATTCGACAATAGCCAACATGGTTTTCTAAGACGCGTGTCGACTATGTCCGCATTGATTTCAGCTGTTCCACTGTTGCGCAAAGAAATTGACAAAGGGCGTTTTGTATCAGTCTGCTACATATGCAAAAGTCTTGAACTCTATCTCTATCTCACTTCTGCTTGAAAAACTTCAAGCCTATGGTATTGAAGACCATTCGCTCCTGTTTCTGCAATCCTTCCTCAGTAATAGATCTCAATCGGTACTCATAATCCTATCGTTCCTACTACCGCACAACTAGTGGTGTACCCCAATGTACTTGCTCGGGCCTCTGATGTTTATCATACGCATAAATGATCTCATCGACTCTTTACCATCAGGAGTGTTCTGCAGCTTATAAGCGGATGACTAAACATTTTTCGCTAACAATGACAGTGATCCAGTCCGCTATAGACTGTATTGAGTCCTGGTCGAATAAATGGCAGTTGGATATCTCTAGCCAAATACCTGTCGTCATGGGGATAGCCAAAAATCATCCAGACTTCACATTCACCATGCGTGGCGGTCAGCTGAATCGTGTTAAGCAGATTCGCGACCTTGGTGTCTTTTACAGTGATCAGAGGGACTTACACATGACATTGCTACCAGAGCGAGTTCGAGAGCGAATTTCAGTCTCAGATCGTTCTAGATGCGTGACCCTAAGCTACCTTTCCGCCTATTCAATCTCTATGTCAGACCAATTATGGAGCACTGCTCGCCTATATGGTCACCATACAAGCAGTCTTTGATCGACGAACTTGAAAAATTCAAAAAGTTTCACCTATCGCTGCTTTGGACGAAGGGGAATTACTTCACTCTCGTATAGTCACTCGAGTTTAACCGTAAACTTATTGATTTTGGCCTCATGTACAAACTGTTGACGGACGAGATTGACCTGCACTTGGATGACATTTTTGAGCATTCGCCGACTATAAGACAGTTCAGAGGACAGGTCGATAAACCCGATACCCGCGCGTGAGAGGGCTCTTTTCTAGTCCGAGGGGTATCGCTCTGGAATAGGCTAGATCTCGACTTTTTCAAATGGAGACATTCACGCATGTTTCAGATTCAGCTTCCGCTACCTCAAGCGTGAAGTGTTGTTTCATGTATGAGCTGAGGTGAATGAGATATCCTGTCTCGTGCTTCAGGCACTTATGCTTGTGATCAGAGATCCATGCAAGTCTTACTCAGGTATGAACAGGCTTCATGGCGCAGGGGTGTCGGTCGCTCCGTTCTTGTGCTTCGAGCTTTTTGTACCTACTCCGCTGAGTGCCGCTATTCCGTAACCGTTGAATGCTTCACTCACCTTTCCACCGCCAGCATTCTCACTCTCCTGCGTCCCTCAGGTAGTCTCTCTAGTCAAGAAATTGTTTACGATTCTCTTTTCAGCAGGATATTTACATCAATAAACTACAATATTTATGCATAATATTTCAGCACCTCCCCCGTCGTTCCTTTCCGTCTCATTCTCTATACGTTTCCTCCCTTCTCTCCCCGACGCCCAGTCCCTGTAACATTTTGTAACATTTTACTTTATTGTACTGTCCTATTTTTTGTTGTCCTACAACATCATGTGACGTCTTTTTTCTTCTATTTTTTTAGTATTATTATATGCTGCGGCTTGCTTCAATGGATCTTTTGAGCACTATATCAGAATGCCACGCTCTTCATTTGAATGTCCCTTACCCCTCCCCTTTTCCAGTCTGTAACTGTACTGCCTACTACCCCCACACCAATATGGTAGAGGTGCCTTGGACACCTAAGGGGAGATTGGCGGACCCGCGGACCCCCCCCACTTCCCTCTCCCTTCATATCATAGTTTATCACACTGTGCAATTTATATTTATAATCTATTTATTCTACATAATCTGTGCTCTGTTCTATTATCCTCTATTGTAATTGTAGCCATTCTGTGACCAAATATCCTTATAATTGCTGTACAATAGTCAAATAAATAAATGAAATCGACTAAAGCCGCCGTTACCCAGCCCAGACAAAAGGTGCTTTCCAGGCGCATCGGCGTAGGGTTGTGCTTTCCACCGGGTCGGAAATGGGTGTCCTCCCCCGTACTATATTTGCGCCCTCATCCTTCCTTTACGTTTTCGGTAGAAATCCTAAATAAAGAGCTATAAAGTGGACATCTGGTGGATAATTCGGTAGAACCTATCAGAAAACTTTTCTGTGACGAACCTTGGCATTCTTCGCATTATAATGTAGTATCCGATGTCCTAAAAAATACCCTGTTTCTTTCAACATACTCCCTGAACTGGCGCACTTCGGCGGCGAATGATGTCGTTCTTCTTGAGACGTTTCGAGTCAGGATCATCCTATAAATGGAACAGGACTCCAAACCTCCAAAATACCCAAGAAACCAATCACTTCACTATTGATGAGAGCTCCTAACGAGGTGGTGACGTCCCCCCGCAGAGCGAAAAGTAAGTAACTCATGCAAGGATACTTGACACCATTCAGCAATCCGGCCAGAAGGCTGAAATAGAATGGGGTGTAGCTTTGAGACGAGTAAGCCATACTTGTGCACTGCAGACCTGTTGTATGCCTCAGCGACGTCAGTGGTTCGCAGCGTCTTGATATTTCGCTTGTTCCACATGTTCTTGAAAAGAATCCGATACCAATATTGTTTCAAATAGCCAAGGAATTGGGGCGTACGCCGCGTGTCTCCGAGGACGGGTGGGCGATGTAAGGCTGGGACTCTAAGGTGTAGTGGTGTCGACAAAAACACCAACCCCTTGATGGTGTGTCACCATTTTTGAAGGCCTCTACACCGTATGGGTCCTTTTACCTGTTGGCGCAACTCAAGCGCATCCCTTTTCCTATTCAAGGCCTGCGCCAGATGGAAACCGCAACCCGGCACCGGTGCGCTTGGAAGCACCTCTTAGCTGCAGTAATGGCCTCGGCCCTGGTTTGAATATCTCATAGTCCAGCAAAATCCTCAGTCGCTCCGATTCTTCGGCTGCTGTGATATCGTCCTTCAATTTTCCGTAGATCACGTTATTGAACCGTTCCGTTTTCCTGAGCCTGCGAAGCCATTGAGTATCTACATAGTTCCAAAAACGTTTCACACCTTATACATATGGGTATATAATAGTCGGAAATACACGAAGCTAGGCATCAGTCCGTGGATTATGTAGAGCTGGCCAGTTTTATAATATTTGTACCGCCCGGTTGGAGATCGTGAGCGCCATCTCCTAAAATTCTCCACAGGAGGAGCTGGCACGTTTTCTGAAACAGACAGGATGAGTTCACCTAATACAAATCAGACCGGAATATCTCGTTACAGCCGCTCGTCAAAGAAAGAGGGCACCGGGTAACTCGGCGTATTCCCTCGGCACCATTTCCATAAAGACGCGTTTATTGTGCAACTTTGAGGTTGCTCTGGAACTGATAAAACTGATTACATCTAAAAATACAATAACACTACTGCATTGCACTATTGAAAGAAGCCAAGATGTGAACCCAGACATCCTACTCCACCGCACCTCATATCCGTCCCGACAAAAGTGATGCAGCATTTCGTACGAAAAGTAAAACCGATGAAGTTGGCTTCATTTGAGAACAACTCACCCACACCCTGACAGTAATGAATTTTCTCGGCCAATTTCTGCCACATGTTGCCTGGCATGCGCAGGTCTGGGGTCGGCCGATATTTCTTGCCTTTCTTGAAGTTCGCTCATGAGCACTGAACGGCCGCTTGGCTCAGGCAAAACGTCAATTCACTTGGTACACCATTCGGTGGACTTTGCGCTGCGCATTCCGTAAGGGCTGGCAAACGTGCGGCAACAAAGCAGTATCCCCGATGAGCTCAAAGCCATTTGCAACCTAAGCTATCATATCAGTAGTTAGGCCCTTGGCTAACTTGTTCCAAGTCAGTAGTCACATAAATTGTTCGTCCCCCTTCTTACATCCAATGCAGCGGTATAGGACACGGACCTGCGACGTGGTTCTCAGGTATTCGAGGATGTAACAAAGCGGACCTCCTTAAGAGAATTTTCTAGTCACAGCGAACATGAAGTTACGATATTTCTAGACTTACCGGAAATTGGGTATCTCACAATGAAATGAGTACTCCTCTGACCCTTTTTGAGAAAACCTTGAAAATGGTTATCCCGCCGATGAGGCCTTGGCGGGTCAACCTCACGGGAGATTGGGCGGCGCACTCCACCGTGAATAAAAATGAAACCACTTGGAGATTTCCATGCGATCCTCCGGATGATAAAATGAAATGCACCAACCGGAACAGGAAGAGGAGTACATAGTACATAAAATAACAAACATAAAATATCAAATCGCTTAAGTATCTTACCCGGCACATGACTTTCAGTGGGTGCGTCCTGTGGCGAAATCCCGATTAATGCCTCTGGAACAATTACAGTGTGCCAACCTCTCATATCGAAAAGAACGAAGCTAAATGTAATACCTTGCGGTCTTCGCGAAACTAATTCGACGGCATTCGAGCCCTGGAGAGGGGTGTTTTTTGAAGGAAACGAGCGCTCATCACTCATTGTCACCGGAAAATTATTCTCGTTCAACCATAGTCCCATTTGCCAAGGCTGCCTCCAACAGGGTGTCACGCAATGCTAACTAGGTGCGAGAACATGCAACAATATGCTGCACACAACCCTCTATCCCCCACGTGAAATTTAGAAAATTGGGAAGGCAGCTTCAGCAGAAGGCTTAAAGCCTCATTTGAAAATTCTGATGCCGAGTTGCTCCAACGACTCCATGACAAATTCAACTAGGTACAGGAAGGTGGCACTAACAAGAGAATTGCTTCAGGAATCAGAACTAAACAACAGCAGCAATGATACCACCAGCCCTACCCCCCTCCCTGATTTTCAGTTTCTCACCAGAGTTGCTTCCTCTGTTACTTTGTGTCATCAAGCCACATGAAGTGGCCTGATTGCAAGGTCACAGAGGAAGCATTTCACATAAGAAGGTTGAAAAAATCATGCGGAAAGTGAAACCTCGAAACAAAAAGAGAGACCCAAACATTCTATTTCTGGCAATATTATAGAAGACACTTGCAATAGTCAATGTGTCAATATACAACACAGAAAACAAACATTGTTACGATTTGTAAAAAAGGATGCGGCAATTTGTAAGAAAAAAAGACAGCGGTAGCAATAGTACACAATGATGTGATTTGATAGAAATAGGATAGAAGTGATGTGGACAACATACGGACTGCTAAAAATATAAACTACGATCATCCCGTATGATTGTGCACTTTAATCGACAGCTACCACCGCTGTACTCCGACACATAAAGCACAGCCAAATCTTCCACGTCAACTTCCTCGCCTAAATGTGGCAATATCACGGAATCACAACAAAGAGTGAATAATACGAATGACGTGAAAGCAAAACTTGCTTCCATACATGTTCCCTTGTGAAATCAGAACCAGAGAAAACAACCATGAGAAGACATTTGACTCCATAACCGAATCGCGATTAAAGCACGTGCGGACATAGTAATACCGTTCAAAACTTCTACGAAATATCACTCGCCAAAAAGGCGTGGACACGCGCGGTCAGCTTAAAAAACGATCAGAGACGAAAACTTTTTCGCTAAGAGAATGAATGTTTTGAATATTGAAAAAGATTGACACTTCCCGAACAGAATGCAGAGAGCAGCGCCATTTCGTTGCTGCACTTCTACACAAATACTTATAAACTAACAGCAACACACAATAAGATGGCGAATGTATAGGGAAGTTTGAAAGGGTGAGGTTGTCTGAAGCGAGCTCTACTAGGAATAGTAAAAACTTGCTGTTACTTCAGTAATGCAGCCTTTTGGAGTTGATGGGCTAGGGTCAAAAGGGTTGATGTGGACTGCAGCAAATCTGTCGCTCCAATCGACTTAGTCAGTTGTTGCCGCGCCCATCGGAAAAGTGCCGCATTCGGCGCCGCGCAATCAACCGCGCGCGACGGCGCCATTTCCAGACTATTCTGTTGCACGCTCTCCTCCCTGTAGTGGAATGTGGGTACGCAAAGAATATAAAGAGGAGGAGAGAAAAATTTTTTGTTCCTTTCACGTATATGGATCACTTGCCTAATATACATAACAATGAGGAAGGTTTCATAGACGATCACTTAATGTATACATATAATAACACTCTAGAAATCGGAAAAAAAATATATGGATGAATGCACTAGCCGTCATTCAGATCTGAGTATTGAAATAGTTGGAGATAATATCGCTACTAATTTGTATTACAAAACAGAACAGTTCAATTTCAAGGTTATTAGGTATCCGGGTAGCGATTCTAATATATCCAATAATACCACAAGTTCAGTTATGTATATGGAAACACTCAAAATAGCTATATTTGTTCCACGTAAGACTTGTTTATGGATGAACTCAAAAACTTAGGCACTATTTTTATTAGTAATAGATATTCATTAGAGTTCATAATAGCTATCATGTTTAAGTGTGTTTATAGGAATAAACATGCGCTGATGAAATCTCTAGTACTACCAACATTGTTAATATTAGTAAGCTCATATCTTCTATAACTTATGCATGATGATGTTCATTCTTTGTAGTGATGTAAATAGCCTCGCTGAACTACTTATGACACTTTGTTTTTAAACTGCATTAGACTAAAAAGGGAAGGATGGTGGGTCAAAGTGACCGTTTGGAATGAGATGTACACTATCTGATGCGCCTTGTAACGCTGATTCCAAATCTTCCTTCCGAATCTGCTAAACAGTTCTCTGAACGGAGTTGTGAAACAAAACAGGACAGCGGCAGTGAGCGGGACTCACAGTCAAAACGTCGTAGCTGTTTTCCATTTTTTAGGGGAACAGCAAAACGGCCGTCGCCAGTCTATTTAACTGAATTACTAAAACAACACAGCAAATACCATAAGGGACCGATCCTTCGACTTTTTCGCTGTGAGTCCCGACCACTACCGTTGCGCTGCTTTGTTTCATAACACTGTTTAGATAATCGTTCAGTGGATTCGGAAGGCAGATTTGGAATCAGCGTTGGAAAACGCATCAAGTGGTATACATCTTATTTCAAACGGCCACTCGACCTACCACCTTTCCCTTGTATACGATTTATGTTACCCGCAATTCTCTCCTTGACCTTCTCTTGATTTGTGACATGTTGGACTAAGTATCATACCGTTTATATACCAGCAATATTTCTGAGTATTAATTGACCTAAATTTTTTTTATCCTGCATTAGCTATTAGGTTGTTCGGAAAGTAATGCGGGTTTTTGACCCGTATTTTCAAATCGATGTATCTCAGCTCAATGTGATCTTTATTAATCAAAATAAGAACCGTTAGAATCTACGCATTTCTGCCAACGAGAAACAAGTGCTCGAATCCCTTCAACGTAAAACTGTGAACTTCTGGAGGCGAGAAAATCGTCGAAGGTCTTCTCCACATCGCCTTGATTTTCGAAACATTTACCCCGCAAGAAACTATCCAGATGCTTGAAAAAGTGGAAATCAGTAGGGGAAAGGTCGGGCGAGCACGGTGGGTGAGGCAAAGTCTCGTAACCCAGCTCGCTCATTTTTTGCAATGCTTGTTGTACAACGTGTGGTCGGGCATTGTCGTGGAGTAGGATCGGTCCTGTTCGGTTCACCAATGCTGGACGCAGATCTTGGAGTTTGCGGTGCATCTCCTCGATATGATGGACATACGTTGCCGCTGTAATGGATTCACCCCTTTTCAGGAAGCTGTGGTGGATCAGTCCAGCGGAGGACCACCAAACGGTAAGCATGGTCTTCCTCTGGTGCAACTCCGGCTTTGGAAAATGTTTCGGTGCTTCCGCGGTCCAACCACTGACCACCTCGCTTCCTATTGTCGTAGAGGATCCACTTTTCGTCACAGGTCACAATTCGGTCTAGAAACGGATCCTTTCGGTTACGCAAAATGAGCGAAGAAGGAATCTCGAAGCGACGATTCTGCTGCTCTTCCGTCAATGCGTGGGGTACCCACTTGTCCAGCTTTTTCACCTTGCCAATCTTCTTCAAATGTTCCAATGTGTGGATGTGCTAACGCCGTATCCTGCTGCTATCTCTCGTACAGTTGTACGAGGATTTTCTTTTACCAGTGTTCTTAAATCATCGTCGTCAACCTCGGCGGGACGTCCTCCACGTGGCTCATCTTCAAATCAAAGTCTCCTCGACGAAACTTTTGGAACCAACGTTCTACTGTGCTATTACTTACACTTCCCTCGCCCCACA
>KZ349468.1:6981-17221 GCA_002352805.1 Teladorsagia circumcincta | reverse complement strand
TCTCAAACCGTGGCACTATATTCCTTCGAGAAGGAGGGTCAGGTCCCATTTGCAACCCAGCTATGGTCGACACCACATTAGTTAGCTCGAGAGCTTCTCCATCCGTAGTCCTATTGAACCTTCACGATCTTGATGTTTGCCATACCTGAACGCTAGTAAAGTTCCACCACGCAGAGACTTATTGCGAAATATGTCGGCTCGGGAGCCTCGGGAGCGTACAAACGCCCTTGTTTGGTACGTTGGCATTGTAAGAAGCGAACCATTATGTATCTTAGCATCCATGGTCGAGACAGGGAAGTTTATCTCGAGAAGCTCTTGTAGTGTTTCGAAATCCTATACCAACTGAGAAAATTTTGCGTAGACTGACAGTCGAAATCACCCAGCCACTCTGTTGAACATTGATCCTTTGCTAGAGAGAGTGTACCTTACTCGTGTCTGAAATAAAATGCTCGAAACCAAATTGGACGGCTCGAAAGCCTCTGGAGTATACCCAGAAAATGATATTTGCTATAGTCTCATTGCGAAAACTGCTTCCTCAAGACCTCGACAGCTTCGTGTTACCAGGGCTCCAAGATAAGGCTGCGAGGTACTGATTGTGAGATGTTGGATCGATATGCATATACCCAAAGGCCTACCACAGGCTGAAATTTTTTCGTAAAAATGTGTTACAAAGGAAATTAATTGCGCGATCGGCAAAGCAGGGATGCCTTCTCATTGAGGGCTTTGCATAAGCAGATTTTAGCAGTAGAGAACTGTGACAGAAGAAGAGTTTTCGAATAGGGACAAGACTGCTCGGGAGCCAGTCCTGTTTTGTAAAGCTAGTGCGGGAAACTGTTCCAGTTAGATACTCACTGTTCTCTCAGTTGAAACGGAAGATCCTGTTGTTTCCTGTTGTCCACTGTTCATCCATCGAGCGTATCTGTCGGCAGAAGAAGACCTCGAATAACTTCTTCCATTATGAGCAGAATATAGCCGACCGCTCTAGGACGCCGCAAAAACCTGGATGACTCTTCGACGGCTGGCTCGGAGAAGAGGTCACCTCGCCCCGCCCACTTCTGACGACGGCGTCAGAAGGTCAATCGATAATTCGAAATATCACATTCCTCCTAGACTGCGGTATTTATACGGCCGAAAAGGGGCGGTCTATGTGGCCACGAGGTAGGCGTTACATAGGACTCATACCACGTGGTGCGGTCTTCATAATCGTGAACGAGAGTTCACAACAATATGTTGCTTATTATTTTACATTGTTTCTTTTCCTAATTTTTATGCATTTTTTGAACATCTCTGTGTCCATTGTACAATTTCCCATGTGTGTACCAAATACCTTTCAAGTCGGAAGAAGAGCTACGGATTTCGCCAACCGAAGCAACACTGCTTTTCTTAGAGGGAATACTATCGTTCGGAATGCTCATCGTTTCTTCACAAATTTCTTAGAAGACAGTGAAGTTTTTAAGGGATGCCTGCAATCACCGTCAAAAGGTGATCGCAGGGATGCCTGCAATCACCTTTTGACGGTGATTAAGCGAAGGTGGTTAAGCCCGTCGAGAAAGTCCACTCTTGTGCTGAAATGGTAGGGCACTCTAACTGCAATGGATCGATGCAGATGCAGAAACATTTCCACGAAATTGATTCTGACAAATGCGCTCACCTGCTACCCACGTATGCTCGAAAAGGGTGCGTTTTTGACCCCATGTGTCGAAAAAGGCTCCGGAAAAAAAATTGGGCTGGTGAGTTTCAATCTTTTGATCATTCGAAGCAGACCATACTCTGATTAACTGTACACCTCCTCTGTCGATGCTCAACTGCAACTGACCAGGGAGGTCTTTGAGAAATGCCCAGCTTTTTTCCGAACGGTTTTTACATAATATAGGGGTGCGTGCATGGATTTCAGAACTGTTGTTCATTTTTCCTAAGCGGCGTTCGAGTGCCCAAAAAGGGGTTCAAATAGCTCATACGCCACACCTCTTTGACATCAGGTTTTGGTGAAAATGGTCTCGTATGGGTTTTTGATGATCAAGATGGTACTGTGGCATTCATTGCTAACTACGGGTATGATTTTACGACGTCATGCAAGCGCCGGTCGAAAATGCAAAAATTTGTGGCCCCGGGGAATCGAACCATGGGACATCTTGACATGCCTTTTCTGGCGTTCAGAAGGCCCCTCAGGAAAAATGAAGCACAGTTCTTTGTTTCATGCACTTGTCTCGACATAATGCAAAAAAAAATATTTTGAGAAAGCGCGGCATGCCCTGAAAGGCCTTCCTTTGAGAAGGGTGATCGTCACATGATGAAAACCGACCTTTTCTTTTTGACTCAAATTACGATCTTCAATCATACGAGGTTTCCACTCATAGTCAAATGGGAGAATGATAATAATTCACTCAATAAAAGTGCTGCTTCATTCCTCGGATTCTGAATTGAAATATTGCTGGTCCGAAACTTTTGGTGGAAAAACGACACCGAGATATCCGGTGTCTAACAATTCCTTTTCAAGTCGTATGAAACCATGGAGGTTAGGAGCTCTCTGATCTTGTTTGATTTTTAATCCACAAGATATCTAAAGGTATGATGGATGGCTCGCTCTAAGTACATTAAAACTAACTCCATTCCACAAGTTTTGTTCAACAGTGAATATTCGGAAGCTGAGTTAGGAGGTTCTTCTCCATAATCTCATCCTCTCGACGCACAGACCAGCATTTTTTGATTTGATCACGAAGCTTCGTGTCAAGACTAAAAAAAGGTGGGCAGATGTTGGCGAAAAAAAGGAAAAATGTTCGCGGTCAAAACAAAATGTTACAACAATTTCCATACTGCCAGAGAATGGAAAGAATATGGATAGACGTTGCCAAAAAAGAGTCGTTGATTGTTCACTGCAGTACCCGTGGCAGAAATCCAAAATTTTCGAGATGGTTCAAAAACTGCCTGGAATGTGGGGAAAAGCTAATAGAGAACTAACAAAAGTGGATTCACTCCCTCATGCTGGGAAGAGTATGAAGCCGGAGAGAACGGAGCCGAAACAAAATTTCGGTTGCCCTGTTCATCAATATCGCCATGTCTTCGTGCCTTGTGTGCGCAGCCAAACCAGTAACAGCATATTTAATGATATTGTTCAAATAATACAATTATTCAAGAAGAAATCAACACCTTCATGAAAAAAGAACAATAAATAGAGATTTTTCAAAAAACCGAATTTATGAAGAGCTTCATGATTTGCGTGCATTTGACGAGCTGAAATTGAAGTCGGTAATTTCATTGTTGGATGAGTATTTTACTAAGTAGTAGTGGCTAACATGTAGCTAATACTCGAGATCTTTTACAAAACTCACCGTACATATTTCCAACCACGAGTATTAATAGAATGTATTCGGCAAGCAAGGGGACAATGCGGCACATTGGGGTGGAATGCATGACAGCCCATTATGTACTGTGTAACAACCCGTTTTAAGATGGTGAGCACGCTAGGCGTTGCGTGCATTGCACCACTTGTGCCATGTGCAGCCTCTTAAGGTTTTCTTTGACGAGAAGCGCATCGAGGTTATTCTGCCATTACTCATCTCGTGACTAAAATAACAGTACATTTTTACCTTTCTCACTTATTTGGATATCAAGAAAGCTATAGGTAACATATAGCAAGCATTAAATATTGGGTGGTCCGAAAAGTTGCCGCCGATTTTGGCTTATTCTTCTCCTTAACGTTGAACCCGCGCAGTCACAGGGTCCGCTGTCCTTATTAGTCTTCGCCACTTTGTCAAAACAGAGCGTCTCTGCTCGAAATGAGAAACTATCGTAATCCCCATACAATTGCCTACAAGAAACGAGCCTAACTGGTCCGCATGTTGGAATTGTTGGAGCTCTGTGAACTAGGAAATCGGTGGAGGTGGTTTAACCATTATATTGAGTTTCAATGCTGAACCTTTCGCAAAAACCTTCAGACGGTTGGAAAAGTGATAGTTAGTCGGCAATAGGTGTAGTGTGAAAAGTGTGTGCCGCACAACTACATAGTCCAGCAAGCTCAACTTGAAAGACCGAGATGGGTGGCCAATAGTGAGTAGAAAAGCGCAAAGTATCCAATTTTCGACCTCTTTGGGCTTTTTACCCCCACTCCATGTTTGGAAATCTTATGTCCCAACTCGAAAGAAGCCTGCTCTACAATTCCATGCAGATTTAGTCAAAACCTCAGCTGATCTCTTTAACTATTGCAATCCTCATTCTCCGATATCACAAATCTCATTACGAGTGCACGGCGCATTTTTTATGGACTCTGATCCAAATAGTTAGTTGAAATCGCAACTTGCTTCACATTTGCGAGCAGTGCTGAAGGGAAACAAGAAACTAGTGCAAAGCAGGGTGTGTGTTGAGTATGTGGTATTCAACATCAAAAAGTGAAAACGTGATTGAGTATTGAAAAAAACAGTAGATTTTAAAAGAGCGAGGGGCGCGTTCTCTAGCGATATATGAAGCGTTAGCGGTTTCTCGAAAGTGACTCAGAAATAAAGCATTCAAAATAAGCTACAAAATCGGCTGAAACTTTCTGGACAGGCCGATACAAACTTCTTCATTTGTAGTGAACATTTTTCCCAGTTGTTTGCGAAACAGGCGATTCGGTGTTTTTTGATAGACAGGAAGATGTTCTGCCTGATGTTGCTTCTGGTGTGACTGACGGACAAGTCTTACCCAGTAAGGAGGGGCATTTGGTGCGACAGCTCATACCGCGGGTAAAATAATCCATTTTTAGCGGGTACGAGGCGGACTTCAGCAGTGGTCGGAGAGGAGAGAATGGAGCTATTCAAGCACTTCGGCGATTTTCTCCCCTGCAGGAAGATGGAATTTCTGTAAGCGGGGCAACTGATGCACCACATCTTTCTCCTTTCTTACTGTACGAAACCCGAAAGACTTGCAATCGCCCATTGGTACAATTTTTGAGCTGGTGGTGTTCCACAGGCACATGTTGTACTTCGAGTAGGGGAGGTTACATAAATTGAACCATCAATGTGAAGTGACAAGTATCAAGAAAAAATAAGATCGCCACTGTAGGGTGTCCGACAGGAGGGCCCGTCGCGAAGCGGGAAGGCAGATGTTTAGAAGGGGCAGCGGTGGAGTCACAGCGCGTACTGTAGCGATGTAGCGTAATTTAAATAGAGTACTATAGTACGTTCCACACCGCACTATGCGCGCTGGAACTCGTCCACTGCACGTCTGCGTCGCTACCTTCTCGCCGCACAACCCCTCCTGTCGGGTGTCTGCCACTGTATGACGCAAAACGGCCACACGGTGCAGGAAAACCGTGCATCACATAAGCTATACGTCATGTATGGAAATGCCGTGATACCATCAACTGACGCTACTTTTTACACAACGTTGTTGGATAAAGATTAACACGAAGAATTTGTTCATTGCCCTGAGGTGGTTGCCACCGGAGAGTTGCGGCCAGAGAAATTTCGAGCTAATTTCGCGCCGGTTGACACCAACTGAGCATCAGTCTCGCAGTAAAGGGCACTTGCACTAGAAACAGAAATATTTTCATAATCAAGGACAGATTTACTCCAAATGGTAGGTTTCACGAATTTGATGGAAAAGTTGTGGTGCCAGTTCGGCGCCAGAAGGTGCGTCACGAATATTGGCATTTTTTGGGATTGAGACGCTGGGTAATCCATGGAGACATTCGGCGAACTTTTTGAGTTTTGTAATGATGCAGTAGAGTAAAAACCATGAATAATTTGGATTTCTTACATTTTTTCTGATTTTAGCTCACCTTAAAAATCTTGTGATGTTCTTATTCCTTGCTCATCGAAGAAGCCCTCGCTGTTTCGATCACCGCAGATCCCTCCTGTAACTTCCAAGGCTTCATGCGTGCCCAGTACATTCATGAGACAAAAAGCATTATTTTGATTTGCTTCTGATTCATAACTGCCAAATTTGATTGCAGGTTGTTATGCGAAAGATAGTATCACACGAATGAGGACTCAATGCGGAAACCACTGGATTTTCATTTGTCTCCAACAAATGCTCCAGTGACTGCAAATCAAGCAAAAGTTTCTCCGTCCAGCCAAGGAGAAACTTCGGGACCCCTTGGAAATTTTCTATTTTTTACTTTTTACTCTAGAATCCGTAAATGAGATCGAACATGTATCTCTTATTTGCCAAAAGTTGTACTATTGTCCTCGCTGATTGCAAACAAAAAGGCAGCTTCATACATAAAAACAGAAGAAAATTAGAACAGGTCTAAGCTTGAAGAACCACCTTCGAGTCTCCCTTCTATAAAACACTCGATGTAAAAGATGTTATAAAACATGGCCTCATAAGTATGACAACGGATTGCAGGTTAATATAGCTTCGGTGAAAGTTTAGAATCTGCTCAAATGAATTAAATTCTAGGGGTGTCTCCCGGCATCGGGCTACATTGCCGCCAATGTGTTGATATCTGCGACGTAAATGTTCCAAGATGGCATGATTCCGTGATAGCGCACATCGGCTGCTTTTAAACAGCACACACTCGGGACATCCCATGCATGGTACTGCCGTGGCAGTTGGGGTTAAAAAAGGTGGGGGGAGTGGGTGGGAGGAAGCACTAGTAACCAAGAAAACCGAGGTCAAACTACTAGCTAATGTTTAGGTACCACTCCAGCGAGACCGTGAATGTGATAAGATCCTTCGTTATACATGACACCCTTCGGTGTAAAGCATCTTCCTTGACAAAGTGGTGCCTTCACAAGTGAATGTGAGCACAGCGGAGTGCGTTAAGCAGTCGTAATGAATGAGAGATTCCTGCCTTTGTCGAGGGACAAAGGTGGAGTTGAATATAAAACCCGAGTAAACATATGGTGATGCGGTGCCCTGATAGTGTAGCCAGTAGCAGAACTGCGTGGAAAGCGAGAGTTGCGGCTTTGATTCTCGCCTGGGGCGACGAATTTCGCCTGCTGACTGATTAAACATCTATAAGAGTGGACGGGGTTTCACGCATAACGCTGGACGCGATGGACCAAAAAACTTCACAGATCTCAAACATTCTGTTATCTTCATCGAAAGTGCAATGCCCATTTCGCCTGAAAAAACCTTTCCCTTCTTCCGAAAATCACAAACATAATCTCGCTCGTGACGTTGACCATCGGTTTGCGCTGCGTAGATGAGAGTATGGAATGGAGAAATTTCGTCGTGGAAGGAAATCCACTAGAAAACCCAAGAGAGGAGTTTGGTTATTTCGTTCTTCTCTGGATTATCTTAGAAGTAGGTGCTGCCACAATCTACCTTCTGCTATCTCTGCCACGCAATATGACCATTTTCGTCCAGTCGACAGTTGAGGACAATTTCAACGACACACACTTTCACGGATTCCGTCGGCGACCTCGAAAGGCGCACCATACTCTCTTGACAAATTCTTCTGACGTCGTCGTGGTATAAGGCTACCGTGAAGTTTTTGGATAGATTGGGATGCACGCCTCAACTTCTAATAGGAGTTATTCGGAATGATTTATCAAGGTGCTTTTAACTCCGCTTTGAGTGTGTAGGGGGGTTTTTTAAGTTCTTTCCCCCCCCCCCCCTGTAGAAGAGACAAAGACCGGCAGCGCACGCCAACGTGGAAGGTGGGCACTTAAAGAAAGGTTTCAGAGTGTGGAGCGCTTGTTCGAAACAGTTTTCCGCATTTTATAGAATTTCATGTGTAAGTTACAAAACCAAGCTTCATTTTCGCGGATCGGCCTCGTGGAGGCCGAAAGGTGGTGGAGAAGCGGTCCAAGATTGAATTCCCCGTGATTACGAACCTTTGGCATTCAGATTGGAGCTTCCGTAGTTCCATCAAATGGCGCCGCGCGGACATTAGGTATGATCTTCATGACCAGGACCAGGGATCGTAGGCTAGAACTTCCATACATCACCCCATCGCTGTATAATCATCCAGTCCGGTGTTTTTGATCCTTTGTCTCCTCTTAGAGACCGAGGATGAAGCTCAGTATTGTAAGTCCACGTGAGAGCTGCTACAGCAGCAAAAGACCGTATTGAAGTCACGCGAAAGGCTTCTCTTGTTAGTTCCAGTCGATTTCTATCTATCACATGGACAGCTGTCTTCAAACTCGCTTAGTCTATTCTCTACGGTGGGGGAGGGGGAAGGGAAGGGGGTAAGGACCTGCAGTGCTGTCAGTTTCTTGAACAAAAAGTTGATTTGGAGAAAGAATGCTTTACCTACCTTTGAAGTCAATGAACTTGAACTCGTAGTAGCAAGGAATGGATCTTTCTAAAGTAAGAATTGTTTGGATTCCGCTAACAAAGAGTGTCGTTTCAGAAACAAAGACCTCAGCTTTTCTTTGTTTTCACGTATCAAGGGCAGAGGTCAAGCTCGGACGTAAATCTTACCATACTTACTATCATATCACGTATTGTTTGACGGTCTGATGGTGGTGTACGTGCAAGCTCCAAGGATTGCTGTAGTCCTTGCGTTTTTTCCTCCTCAAATAACAACGCTAAGGTAAGTGCGGTAGATAGTGTGTTTATTCTTGGCCCTTCTTTTTGACGTCTAATTGTATTTTTCATAAACGACAGTTTCCTTTTTCTGTGAAGCAATTTTCAAAACATACCTCCGCTTTAGGCTCCACCACTACCTTTTCATAAGAGGACGCTCCCTCCGAGCCCAATTTCTCCAGAAAGCGGTCCTTAAAGAAGTCCTCTTTTCAAGGCATTTTCGTGAGCGTTTCAAGACCTTACCATGCTGGTCAGCTTATCCACCTGATGACCTCGAGGAGCTCTTGATGGAAGGCTTGTTGGCCCAGCACCTTGCTAAACAATGAAAATTTGTGTGGTATCGATACCATTCAAATTTCACTTTCTATGTAGTTGCTAGTTCGGTAAATTTGTAAGTTGGTTTCAGAATGCCGGCGTCTGCTGTAAGAAAAGGAGCCGCGATGTCGACGTTGAATTACACAGATGGCACAAAGAAGTTGACTGAACTTCCATGCCTGCAGTCTACCATTAACGAGCAATTCGAACTCCGAGTTTGCTGTGCTTTTGTAAGCGAATTCTCTGATTTCGAAGCCTCGTGATCTCCCGAGATCTCGTGAGTTGGTGGCTTCTTTTCATGCAAATAGGCGAAATTTGCACTTGTACAAGCAACTTCACGCGCTGCTGACGGATTGGAAACCTGCCGTCGTGGATGAATCGTCGCGCCATCATCTAATAACAAACAATATCCAATCAATATTTGACACTTCTAATACGTTCAGCATTTATCGGGAGATAGAACGGTCATTGAAGCCAAACGGTGGCAAGGATATCGTCAAAAAAGTCCAGTGACATAGGTAGTGAAAATTGACCATAGATCCCCATAGATTCCAAATTTCCCAAAGTGTTAAGTTACACGATTTGTAGAGTTTTGCGAGACACAGAATCGGAACACAGTTGTATAAAACGGTCAACCTCTTGCAAATATGTGGAGAAAAAGCAGTAGAGGGCTTCGGATGGTTCTGCAGTTCAGGTGGAGACTAATCAGAAATTTACAATACTGAAGGAGGATTCCACGATAAGAGCGAAGGTCGGAGGAGGGGAACAGAAATAGTAGGAGATAGGCGGATCCTCTAAGGGTGCGGACTAACACGCAATTCGCATCGATGGATATGCCCCCGGCGATCTAGAGTGGCCTTTACTTTGGCGCAGTTGGCGAGGAACGCCCACCGACTATCTGGTGGCCCGCCGCAGGTCTATACGCGCCGAGTGGCTAGATAGAGCAGAGAAAGCGTTAGCAATGAAGAGGGCACAAAGATGAGATTCGCTTCACTGCGGAGATCAAAGGGCAAGAAAGGGGTCCTATTAGTCGAGTTATGGGTTGTCTCACATGGTTTCTTCTTAATGTCTACTTCACTGACCACCTCTACCTTTATTTCCAATAAGCTAACATTTCGTCTTGAAATCCGTCTTTGGTTACTGGCTAGGGCTTCCAAAAAGCTAGCCAGGCAGGAATAACGTTAACAAAATTTTACACTCTACTTTATCAAAGAGTTAAACTTCGCGTTCTCGTAAAGGAGTGTGCGCAAGTTCTGTAAACCGTATGTTATTAAACGCAGAGATTTCAGAAAAAAAAAGACCTTCACTGGGCCAAATAGAACAAGTGGAGTCTATAGCAAGACGATGTGCTAGCTTTTGGATCAAACTCGTGTAAAAGTCTGAGCAACGCTCGGATCGAGCGATTCGCTAGCGAATCGCTCTTATCCAGCGATTCGCTAGCGAATCGCTCGAATCGCAAAGTCTGACATTG